>PQWD01003399.1:0-15494 GCA_019425675.1 Leucinodes orbonalis
ATAAAGTAAGCGGATAATCGTTCTCACCGAGGGGCACGAGCCAACCCGTACAGGGTGCATAGGCCTTGATCGTCCACACGGGCCAGTGCGGATTGGCCGTGTCCCGTGAAATAAAAGTGCTTTGCTCTCCTTTGTCACAGAAAAGAAGCCAATGAAATGGGGATGCAGAGGTGAAACTTGTTCTTTACTTAAAAAAACATTACATAATCAAAGTTCTTACAAATGTTATTTCGGATTATTATTGATTTGGCATTTATAAATTTGGCATTCTAAAAAATAACGATTTTTTGAAAAATATAAGAACTTATGAAATTTTGGATTTTCAACAATAGGAATCGGAATAAACATCAGACTACTGAAAATCGGAAAAAAATTCGTGATTGTGAATATCGTAATTTAGGTTTTCGTACTTATGTTGGTACCCCATTTTTCATTTTTAGGTTCTGTAGTAAAATAAGTACCATCGTTTTCACGCTTCGTATAATGCACATAAAAACCTTTACGAGTTTTTTTTCATATTTTTTTTGTATTCTATTGATGTCACAGCACGTGTAAGTGCGACAGGCATTTTTTGTTTGTATGTAATACAAAAAGTAACTTTTACTTTTTTGTGTCGGTGTTTTTTGCTTTTACTTTAACCTTTTGGCATACGAATCTTAAACAAAGTATAGTTTTGAAGTCAATAGGTGAGAGAATCAATAAAAAAAGTCAATAGTAAGAGAAAAAAGGTCTTTAACTTCGGGACTTTTATATAGGTTCGGAGTCACTTAGCGAGCAATGGAGAGGTCTATGCTTGGAGTCTGCCTGCGCGACCGAATCAGAAAGGAAGAGATTCGTAGGAGGACTCGGGTAACCGACATAGCGCGCCGTGTGACAGCGCTGAAGTGGCAATGGGCGGGACGCCTAGCTCGAAAGACCGACAACCGATGGAGCAGAAAGGTTCTAGAGTGGAGCCCTCGTAACGGCAAGCGCAGCGTGGGACGGCCACCCACGAGATGGGCAGATGACCTGAGGAGTGTCGCGGGCCGTTGGATGCAAATAGCCTCCGACATGGGGAGGTGGAGATTTTAAGAGAGGCCTTTGTTCAGCAGTGGTGTAATATGGCTGTAATGATGATGATGATGAGGTGAGAGAATCCGTGTACTTTATGTGCTACTGTACTGTTCTTTGAGCGTCGGTGGCGCAATGGTGTGGACGGTTGCTCTCATACCGGGAGGGCTGGGGTTCAAATTCCGCCACGTACCAATGTGTTTTTGAATTCTCGAAAATATATGTACGTTCTCCATCGCTATTGTGGTGATGGAAAACATCGTGAGGAAACCTGCGCGCCTGCGAAGAGATTCAAAGGTTGTGCGTGAAGTCGTCCAACCCGCACTGGGCCCGCGTGGACGACTCCCTGCCCCTCGGTGGGGACGTTTAATGAGCTGATGATGATGACGTAGCTTAGTAGTAGGTATTTTTTACTTTTTTGAATCGGTGGTATTTTGCTTTTACCTTTAGGCATACGAATCTTGAACAAAGTACAATTTTGAAGTCAATAGGTGAGAGAATACGTGTGCTTTATGTGCCACTGTACTCTTTTATTAAATTAAATCACCTCTGATAAATTACGAAGGGCTAAACAACAGCACGTGTAAGCTTAAGTTGTTTAGGTGTTTGAACTCTTTACAAAATATGTCCATCTGTTAAGTTTTCGACCAGGGGCTTCTTTCAACTTTGCCAACTGTAAGGGAAGTTACTTACATTAGATGAATAGAGAAAAATTGAAGCTAGACAGATTTTTTGTCATAGGTGATCGTGACTGTCAGCTCGTTGACCTGGTGGTAAGTGATACGCCTGATCATGACAGGTACAGTGTTAATAGAAATCAATAACAGGAGATAGTCATTATATTCCGCCAACACTACCCTGCTCCCGTCACCCGAGTCGACAGATGTTAGGTCTCTTATACCCGGTAATTTTAATAGCAACAGTGCCTAACGACATGAGTCCCGAAACACGGAACGATATCTGACACTGTGGTGGTACCTACCTAGATTTTGAAATCACTTAAGATTCAAGTGCCATATGCTGATCAGGCAGACATATAGCCTAGGCTGGTAAAGGACACTGCAAGCTGCTTAGTCATCTTCACAAAATATAGCTAAGTGAATCAGACATTTGCAGATTCTTTACCGAAGATAAAACACCGATGCACCTTCTCTGTAAATCTGGGTCCTGGAATCGTTAGAATAATTGAATTTTATTTCAAATATGGGTTATAAATAACGATGTGACGACTCTCAGTTTTAAAATAAAATATTGATTTTATTGATATACATAAAATACGGCGATTGCTTCACCTTCACAGTAATGATCATCAAAATGTTAGGCTACTCACTGAAGTGAAAGAATGTTGGAATTGGGTAACTAAGACTACATCTTAGTTTATTTAAAAAATCAACCGCCCCATCCCCTGAAATTGGAAGGGGTGTTATATGAGACTTTCACCAATTATATGAATTAGGACTCAAAAATTTACACGGGACTGTGGACAGTAACTAAAAAACCTAATTATAAGTACAAACGAAAAAATAAAACCTTAAGAGACTGCCTAGCAACTTACAAAAATAATTGAAATCCCACCGAAAACATTTCATGTAAAATGTTGTCAAGACGACCAAATAAGGTTTGCGCTGTAAAAAAGGTGTCAGGCTTATATATCTACACATATCAGTAAATAGGTACGGCTTGGCTGTTTCGTTACTTACTTTAGCTCAGAAACTAAACGTCACCTCGTATTAAAAGTCAAATAAAATAGCAAATAACTGACATAGCAAAGTGGTTATCATCATTTCTATTGGCTTTATTTATCTTAATTTAAAAATAATAAAACTGTCTACCTGGGTCTTGTATTTTTATTTTAAGGCACAAACAAAAAGAGTGAAGGGCTGTTTTTGAGCAAGCTCTTAGATTACGTCTCTTCCATCTCGATCGATCCCTTTAAATGAAAATAAAATCCAAACACAAATTTTATGCAATTGGTACTGTGCATTTTTTTTGTTGGAACATTATTAAAAGCTGTGCCTATGCCTCGCGGTGTTATCTGCGGTATAAAATATCCCGAAGCCTGGCAGCATCGTAGTTCGGTAGAATATACTATGGGCTAGTATGGTTTTCTAGGGTGACGCAAACTAGGTACTAGGAGCCCGTGAACAGTCAAGAGCATACTTCGTCACAGATCGAGAGCTCTCGATGTTCGTCACTAGAACTTGCTTCGTGGTACACCACGGGCTAGTAAGTTTCTTTGAATCGCGAAAGTTGTGTACTAGGAACCCATAAACGTTAAATCATGCTACTAATGAAGAGAGTGTCGGTCGCCAGTTTCTAATTACTTCTTCTGAGACATTTGAATTATCATATAAGACGCAATACTACTCACCACACGAACCCTTCTGCTATCCTCACGATGTTTTCCTCCACCGTTAGAGAAACCAATAAACATACATATAATTTAGAATATTGGAAATACATTGGTACATGGCAGGATTTGAACCTGTGCCCTCCAGATCGGAAAGCAACAGTACACACCAATGAGCCACCGACGCTCCAATTTGTAACACTCGTATTTGTAAATCATTCGTTTTAATAATATGTGCCAATTACAAAAACCTTTTAGCGGTTTAGTCATACGTTTCATTTCATGCAAGCTACCACGTACAAGTTTGCGGTTGAAAATATGATAGGGATTTATGTAAACTTGCTCATTTTCCTGTGAAACAATAACAATATTATGTATTCAGTTTAAATATTACATTAAAGCGGCCGCGGTTCTGTGAATATGCTTTATTTCGTTTCTTGTTACCGCCATTTGTAATATTGTTTTTGTAAGAACACAGTAAGGATGTAATTTGCGTCATTTAATATTTTTATTTCGAATAAATTACCTAAAAAAATTAAGTTAAAAAGAAGTATTTATATTTAATTTACCTACCAATTCGCAATAGGCCTGAGTGGTTACAGCTCAAAATGTCTACAGATAAAATTTTAAATTAAGTGAACGGGACGGTCAGTTCGCTCACCTGATGGTAAGTGATACGCCTGACCATGACAGATGCAGTGTTGAATGAAATTAATAATAGTATGTAGTCATTATTCCATGTAAACAATGACCCACGCTCGTCACTCGACAGCTAAAATGTCCTCATCCCGGAACACAAAACGGCAAAACACTCGTATTTCACGGGATGATATCTGGCACTGCGGTACCTACCTAGACGACTAACTACAGAGTCTACTATCTAGTAATATATTAGCAATATGCAATGCGTATTCATATCTACGAGTAATTTACCGCATAACAGACCTAGTCAATAAATAACTATAATCAATATTATCAGCTCATTATACATCCTCACCGAGGGCTACGAGCCTACCTCTATAGGGTGTAGCCTTAGTCGTCCACGCGGGCCCAGTGTGGATTGGCCGACTTCACGCACAACCCTTGAATTTTTGAGACTTGCGCAGGTTTCCTCACGATGTTTTCTTTCACCGCAAGAGCGTTGGATAAACGTAGATATGATTTCGACAATTGGAAAAGACATTGGTAGGTACGTGGCGGGATTTGAACCTGCACCCCCCAGATCCGAAGGCAACATGCTACAATTCTAAATATATGGCTCGAACGGAAACGCTTGACTGTCAAGTTTCACTTCTAATTTGTTTTAATTTTTTTATTGTTTTATTGGATTATAAATAGAATAAATGTAGTCTTATTAACAAGACGCAATAGGCTGTCAGGAACTAAATACCAACCTACTGACCTCTACATAACTACGCCATAAAGGAAATGCCTTTGAGGTGATTACTGGCCGATCGATAATGATTGTGATGTTGTTTTATAATATTATATAATTATCACATTTTATTACAATTGTAACTTCACTTAGTCGGCCTTGGCCTGTGCGGAAATATATGTATTGATTTAACGTAAATATTATTATTATACCACATGGTTCGTCAAAAGATTTCGCTTCAAACTGTAGCAGTCTTTTGTTAGTCAATAAAATTTTACTTTTAAATAACTAGTAACATCGAGTATTTGTCTAGTCAAAAGTAAAAAAAATATGTGTATATAATGATAAAAATGCAGGCTTGCCTGAAAATGCCTTTATCCTTATCCTTGAAGAGGTCCAAGTTAAAAATAACTTTATTATCCTACCTACGTACGACAAAACCTACCTAACTTCAAATAATATATAACACTAGCAGCTTTTTATTATACTAACTGTATTGGTCCATACTTTTTCCACCAGGTCTTCGTCTTTTGTAATGTTTAATGCAGGTGCAATTTTGCAGTCAGAAAAATATTCTCCCGTTACATTTTCTAGTTCTGGTGCAACGCACAAATGAATAGTGGTCTGCGCGCCTTCTTTTGCATTCTTGAAGAAGGAACCGATCACAAATAGAAGAAACTTCTGGAATAACTCGGGTAGTCTAACATAAATCTCAGTCTTAACCACACCTGGATGCAAAACATTAGCTGTCACTCCGTCTGGAAGTCGCTTCGCTAATGCTCTCGCCCAAAGAATGTGGCACAGCTTTGTGGAAGCATAAATCTGAAACAGTCCAACGGTTCCGAACTCTTTTCCAATAAACCTGCCTCCAGCAATGTCGTCAGGATCAAAATTGTGGAATTTATGAGCAAACGATGAAACTATTACTATTCGACTTGGCTTTGATGCTTCTAGTTTCTTCATTAGGAGTTCGGTTAGTAGGAACGGTCCCACGTAATTGATCTGGGTCACTCTTTCTATGCCATCTTGGCTTTTCTTTGGTCTCAGTCCGGCGCACCCAGCGTTATTGACGAGGATATCGAGGCGGTCGAATGTTTTGTTGAAATCCGCAGCAAATTCTTTGATGCTGGTGAATTTGGCAAGGTCTAACCGTCTGTAATGCACATTGGGATTCCCTGTGGTTTTGATGATATATTTGACCACTTCTTCTGATTTCTTAACATCCCTGCTGGCTATGATGACTGTTGCTTCTTTCTTGGCGAGATCCTTGGCTGTTTCCATTCCTATGCCCGCATTGCCTCCGGTTATGAGGACCACTTTACCTTTTAGGTTCACTTTGCACTTGCAATAACCTTTTTTGGGTTCCAACCATATTTTTAGCCCAATGATGGTCACGGTTAAAAACAATATTATGAACAGAAATAAATAGAAAACGCATTGTATGAGGAATGCGATGAACATGTTGACCGGCCTTTGGGTGACTGATAATAAGATAAATATGTGTTTGTATTTATATGGCCGTATGTTGATATCGAAGCAAAGGTAGTTTGGTTACATCGGTTGAATTATTCAAGGGTTCAATGTGAAGGTCAACCACAGTGGTTTGTTAATATAATTATCTCGTATATGTTTATTGATGGACTTTAATCAGTGATGTCCGACACAAATGTTTACATAATGAATGCAAATGAATGCAGTTGTATGCAAAATATGCAGGGCAATGCACGCTAATCATATGAGTATACGAATTTGAACCTTATGTCTTAACAAGAAGTCATTTTGGGTGGAGCAGCGCGAGTATATATCGGATTTCAGCCTCAACTACAAATGGCAGAATCACAGAATTAATAATATTCTATTATTACAAATTAGAGTAGATGGAAGGTGGCTTCGATTGAATTAATGATTAACTGTACAAGTATTAGGAAAGATATATAAGATAAAAGACCAAGAAATTCAGTAAGAGTTTGTTAGAACCTATTGATCTGGAATAAGATTCCATATTGTTGCTTGAAATGCTGGAATCGTAAAAGATACAAAAACTTACATTAGTTTCAACCAATCGTTGTTGGGCCCCCGTGATTATAAGGACCAAAATCTCCACAGCTGTGCTGTACGGGTGGACCTCCGTCCGGGAGGACCGTCATCATCATCTGAACTACAATCACACTTTGTAGGCTGATGATGATGACGTTTTTTTATGTGACAAAGTGTACATGATGGTCAGGACCTACTGATAAGTGTTACGCCTGACCATGACAGAGCGGATAAGAAGGAGACCAACAACTGGTAAACAGTTATTATTCTCCATCAATGCCGCACTGCGCCTGACATCTTAGACAACAGATGTTAGGTCTCTTATACCCGGTAATTTTAATAGCTACAGTGCCCTTATCCCTAAACACAAAGTGCATAAACTCTTGTTGCACGACACGATATCTGGCCATATCTGCGGTGCACTGCGGTGGTACCTACCTAGACGGCATCGCAGCTTATGCTTACCTGGCGATTGGAGATCTTAGATAATTGCAATCGAGAGGTAAAAAAAATAGTAGTACTACCCCTCTATAGATTAACGGGCATAAACTCCTGGTAAAAATAAGTTTTATATTATTTCCAGCGACAGTATAAGGGCTGATGGCGAACCAGCTATCAAGTACTACTTAGAGTTGTAGGCTACTTTCCACCTTCTATGTATTTTCAAGAACCAATACAAAATTGCAAATTGGAAGACATCTTGGTGAGTTTCATTTGTCCATCCTCTCAACTCCCAAAGTAAATACATTATTTCCATACTACAGAGTTTTCTTATACCATCTCATAGAACATTTCTTTAAAAGACCGCATAATCTTAAACATAATTGCATCCCTAGGTTTTAATTATTATTAATTAGATTAAATCGTCGAAGAGCGTGCGTAAAAGAGCGTCGGTGGCTCTGGACTGTCGCCTCCCTACCAGGAGGGCTGAGGTTCGAATACCGACACGTACCAATGTGTTTTCGGATTTTCGAAAAAATATGTACGTTATCCGACGCTCTACGGTGAAGGAAAACATCGTGGAAACCTTTATACACGCCTGCGAAGAGATTCGAAGGTTGTGTGTGAAGTCGTCCAATCCGCACTGGGCTCGCGTGGACGACTAAGGCCTTATACGGGTAGGCTCGTGCCCCTCGGTGGGGACGTTTAATGAGCTGATGATGATGAATTAGATTAAATATATGCATTGCGTGCTCGATAACAAAGTTCAAGTCTGCGTTTTCATTTTTAAAAACAAATTCATGTATTCTAGTTTAAACAATAGTTACTGGTGTTGGCGAATAATATACGTAATATTAATGTTTAAATCATGGACGACATGCTGTCTATGTATGTGGTAATTTTGTCAAACATTTGTGTACATTGAATTAAGAGTTTTAAACTAAAAATGTGTAATCAAATTGTTCCTTTATCTATGATACGTAATATCTGAATTTTTGTTTGAATGAGTTCTTGAATTGTATTACCGTGACTGTAGATATATGGATATAGTACCTATAACGTCTTGATAAAAAAAACAGCACGTGAGACCTTTTTATCTTTGTTCGTATTAACAAATAAGTTGTATTTTAAAAATAATATCTTTTCATTGACAAATGTAAAAGAAAACTCACCACCTAGTTTAAATAATTTGATTATAATACAATGAGTAAAATAACTGAATAAATATAAATAAATAATAATTATCCACTGACATTCACACAGCGCCATCTAGCCCCAAGTTAAGCGTGAAGCCTGTATTATGGGTACTAAACAACGGATAAACATACTTATATACATTTTTTGGAAATTCATACATATTATACATTGAAAACACCCAGACCATTACAAATAAACATGTTCATGCACACACATGTTTGTACTGCCCGGGGGTAGAACCCGGAATCCTTTGTGTTGCAGTCGACGTCTCAACCGCAACATATGGGTCGTCAACATTCATATTATACATAGAAAACACCTCAGAATATAAGCACGCTCTTATAAGACTTGATCGTCAAGTCGGTTGTGGCCATAGGTATACGAGATGTGGTTCCTCGGTTGTGACAAACTAACAACAAACTAACTCGCGTGTGCTGGTTGACACTTTTACCTATTTTTCTTGTTGTCAACTTCAACCAACGGGTGGAATTGAACCTTCACCTTAAGTCAGTTGAAAATAATCTACATAATTGAAAAACCGCTTTGGTGGTTATTGACATGTTGAGAAAAAACACGCAAGAAAACACTAGAATCTGAGCTCTTTTTTTATTACCAAAATCTTTTTTAAAAATTAAGATTTTGATTATTTTTAGAAAACACTGAAGAGCGTCGGTGGCTTAATGGTATCGATTGTAGTCTTCCTACCGGGAGGGCTGAGGTTCAAATCCCGACATGTACCAATGTGTTTTCGAATTTTCGAAAAGATATGTACGTTATCCGACGCTCTTACGGTGAAGGAAAACATCGTGAGGAAACCTTCATGCACGCCTGCGAAGAGATTCGAAGGTTCTGTGTGAAGTCGTCCAACCTTCACTGGGCCCGTGTGGACTACCAAGGCCTATCACCCTATACGGATAGGCTCGTGCCGTAATGATGATTGAAGTAGTCGAGCATTTTAGTACATATCATATATTTATATTTATTTTTATTATTTAAAATCTTTATTGCACATAAAATACAAAGAACAGTACAAAGGCGAACTTAATGCCGAATGGCATTCTCTACCAGTTAACCTAAGGTCATGCAGAAAGTAATATAAATGGTGCGGTTAAAAAGAAAGGATCAAAAAATTTATTAAAAAAAAAATACATACAATTAAGAAACATCTGTGATAAATAAATACATAATTCCATGTTTAGGCTACATATTCCTAAATAGACAATACACAAATATTCTATATATATATATATGATAGTATGTGTTTTGTATGTATGTATATTTATATATATACATACATACAAAACACATACTTGTATAAGATATAATAGAGAAAAATAATGCAATACGAAAGACTACACTAATATGGCAAAGAATGGAAAGCAGTAAAAAACCCTACATATTTCCTTCTAGAAATAAAAGTTTAACTTTTTTCTTAAAAGAAAACTTAGAAGGAGACAATTTAACCTCTAAAGGTAGTCCATTCCAAAGCCGAGTGACCTGAATCGTAAAGGATTTAGACAGAAAGTCAGTGTGGTGCAAAGGAGTACAGATAATTAAAGTGTCTGAAGAGCGAAGGGACCGGGAATGGATTTGGGACAGAAACTGGAATTTATCTTTAAGATAGGAAGGAGAGAGAGATCATTTAAAATTGAATACAGGGTGCAAAGTATAGGGAGCCACTTAAGCTGAGTACGATAGCCAGAAATGTGATCATATTTGCGTAGCCCAAAGACAAACCTTATACAATTATTGAGAAGGCGATCCAATTTATCTAACAATGTTACAGATAAGTTAGAGTAACATACATCACCGTAATCAATGATAGGTAAAATTAAAGCATAAATAAGAGCAAGTTTAGTCTTTAACGGTAGAAAGTACTTAAATCGGTACAAACTCCTCAAACAACCGACTACCTTGTTAATATTATTTAATCTGTGCTTGTTACTTACCTCTAAGACATGATGAGCCCAGCTAAAAGTTGTGTCAAAATATAAACCTAGATTTCTGACCGTACTGCAATACTGCATACTGCTTAGCCCATATAAAAAGTTAGTAACAATTTTCTTACAAAACTAATGTTTTTTAATACATTTTTATTATTATTATTCAATTCATGTAGATAGGTGACTCTACCAGAATCTGGTAATCCGGTGAATACCAGATAATTTTTTAATGAGGTACAAACTTTATTTTTTTTCTCTTTTTTTGTATAAAGAATATACAAACAATTCATTTACTGAGAAAATCTTTAACATCATGTTATAAATGACAAATCTGTGTGCAAGACGGTGAGCATAATTATCATAATCATAAAAAATATATAAGGTACGTTGTGGTCGCAAACTTCTGCGTCAATTGGTACAAATTAGTTGTTTGTCAAGTTGCACCGAGCGACCACGGATTTAAAGCGCACAAAGCGTAATGGCTTGTAAAAAGACTATAAAACTATGCAAAGGAATCATCGATATCCAAGGAAACGTCTACCGTATGTATAGTCTAGCATGTGCGTCATCTATACTAATATTATAAAGCTGAAGAGTTTGTTTGTTTGTTTGAACGCGCTAATCTCAGGAACTACTGGTCCGATTTGAAAAATTCTTTCAGTGTTAGATAGCCCATTTATCGAGGAAGGCTATAGGCTATATATCATCACGCTACAAGTAATAGAAGCGAGCAGCAATGAAGAATGTTACAAAATCCGGGGGGTAATTTTCTTACTTGGAGATTCCGCTGCGTACGCTGCGTAAACGGTTAAAGTTTCGCAAAAGTCATGTATGATAGTATTGTTACCCTTTTAAAGGTCTACAAAAAAGTCCGCGACAGCATATGTCTATATTTTAAGGTTAGCTCACTATAACATATTTTTTGTTAAAATTTTTTTCTAAAATAATGCATCATTTTGCGAAGCTATTTTCATAAATATGATATCAATCCTTATCCAAATAAATACATTATTTATCACAAGTATTTCATTTTAACCCAGATAAGCCTGAAACTAAAATTTTCTGAAAATTTTGAAAAAAGTTACATTATTTAGTTTATTAGGTCTTATGCAACATAAAAAAAATTATGAAAAAAAAATTAAGTGTAAGGCTTTCAGGGAAACAGCCGTCCTATATGTAGGACAGTAGGATAATAAGAGGAAATAAAGACCATTTATGACAAAACAGAATGTAATCAAAAAGTGTAGTTTATTAGATAACTTGATTATATTACCCATTGTTATATGTAATTTACTAGATTAACACTATTTATGAATGATATGTTTCAAAACACTTGACACACACTCCAACATCACATTTCTTGCAACGTGTCAAACATTTTTTGTGACATTGACGACAATGTGTTTGCTTCGATTGAGGAATAACCAGATGATTCATTTGGTCTTTACGACTATCAGCATGTTCATGATGGAGGGTCGGCTAGGCCCTCTTTTGGCATTTTTTCTGTTTGATTCAATCAAAGCAATTGCTACCCTTCTGCGAAAGCCAAGATGATCCAGTTTTCCATGATTTATTTTATATAACTGCCATGCATTATGTTCGGCAAGATCAATCATGTGTGTGAGCAACGGCATGTACCATTTCTTACCTCGTATACCAATTCGGTAATGTGAAATATTTTCATCAGAGCGATCCACTCCTCCCATATTTGTTATAGATGGACACCATATGTGGTTCTTCTATGACAATGTTTCTCTTTTCACTTTGTGAGAAGCGTTTGGCAGATTGTTTAGGATTTATTCCTACAGCATTAGAAGCAATACTGAATATATTATTGTCATGCCATTTAGCAATAATGAACGTGTTGTCATGTGTCGTTCTGTAATCGACAGCACCACGTTCCTTTTTTTTCAGTAACTTCGATGTAATCAGAGGACAACTAGATGTCCTGTTTTCTCGAACTGTCCCAGTGCAACGAAGGCCTTTCTTTGTTATCTCTTCCAGCAAGGGCGTCCCAGTAAAAAAATATCAAAAACTACGTGGTAAGGAAGGTCGAAGCCACGTGAAATCAGCACATCGCAAAAAGTGAGAACAACGCTTGCACCCAGCCCCAATTCTTTATATATTGGATTGCACATAGTTGTAGCACCTTGGTATGGTTCCATCCATAAAACATACCCTAACCGTGTAGCACCAACCCAAGCTTTGAACCGTACCTAATAGGTTTACCTTTTATGTGCTGTTTGCAGCCATGTCTACCATAGTAGGGGATCATGGCCTCATCTACACTGTAATGCTCTTCAAGAGGAGAAAACTCTAAGAACTTTTTATTTAGAAGTGTAACTAGGGGGCGTACTTTTGTGTATTTGTCTTGCAAATCCAGATTATCATTGACATGAAGGTGGCGAAAAATAAAGTCAAATCTATCCCTAGTCATAGCCGAGCTGATCAATTCATTCTTTGTATCAGGGGAGTTTTCCCAATACATTCTTCTACGGGGGAGCCATGAATAACCACTAACCAACAATATGCCGATGAAACATTTCATATCTTCAGTGGTTATGTCTCCAGGCAAATTCTTTTTGACAGCATATTTATTGCTCTCTGACACCAACAACGAAATAACATCTTCATCTAAGAAGTTTTCAAACCACTCAATTGGGCGCTTATCTTGGGAAGCGCCTTGAATATCTGGCCAATTCACGGGATTTTTTGCCAAGTCCCGTTTTCTCCATGCGTAGGTACGCCTACGTTTAGTTCGACCTGTAGAATCAGAAGGTTCTTCTTCTGTATCACTCACCATAATCTGCCCTTGAATCATTACTTCAGCTGGTTGAAGCAGAATGTTTCGTGGCAAATTATTCAAAGTTACATTATCTTCTTCACCCGAATCTTCGTCAGTGAGACAGTCAGCATCAACAGGAGGAGGTAGAATACATATCAGTCGTTCTCTATAATCTTCTTCATTATCAGAAACATTTTCTAAAGCATCTAAAATTTCATGCGCAGCTAACGGTCTGTAAAGAAAAAGTTGTATTATTGTACTAAAATCATGTATATTATCCTACTGTCCTATATATAGTACGCTAGTATTTGTAACAAGTTATACGTAATTTATTTATATTATTTTGCTAGAATATTTATTTAGTACAAAAGTTAAGGTTATCAACTAGATATTAACACAGAAAAAAACAACTCACGAGTAAAATATAACTTTTTATACATACCTGTTATTTGCCATGTCTGCAACGCACTTTTATTACACACTTATAAGGTAAAATATAAGGTAAAAACTGTTAAAATAACTGTCTTTTTATTTTTTCTAATAAAGCTGACACGTTTCTTACTGCAAATCATAAGACTAAATAATCTTAGATAAAGAGGGTATTCTGATATATTTTTTTATTTCTACTGTCCTAAATATAGGACAGTAGGCTTATCTGGGTTAAACAAAACTGCCCTTTATATCATTCAATTTAAATGAATATCTTATGAGATATCGCAGTTTAACTAACCTATATAAAGAGTAGTGGGTTAAAAGAGAGCGTTTAGGCCAAAGTACCTATTCACGCGGATGAAGTCGCAGCTAGTTAACAATATGTGTGAAAAAAAATTATATATTTCCTGAAAAACACAAAAAATTCTGATGTATGCTAATATGTTACAGTTCAATTAGCATATTGCTATTTTATGAACCTGAGGCGTGAGGAAGTAGACTCAGTAGAATTGGCATTCGTTGGCGTCCATCATGCTGGAACTTTCTTGTTGGTTGCTGTTCCGCCTTGCGCGTACTCCAGTCTATGTGTTACTTCTGGTGGTACGTATAAAGAAGGCCCAAGTATCTTTTAAGGGCCAGAAAATTTTACATTGGAATCACAAGTGTCGAGACCAAACATTTTCCTAATTATATAATAATAAGCCGTATGCAAGACCTGTAGATATGTACCTGCTGTTAATTTTGAAGATTAAAATGGCCTGCAGATGCCAAAACTGCTGTGCGAAGACTGATGATATCTGGAATCATGTTGCAAGTTTTATTGAGTAATTGTGAATGTGTTGTTTTTTTTGTAAATATAAGCAATAATTGCCCAAAATATACCAAAAATGTATCTTATTTCAGAAAAACTTTTTAGTTATATTTGTATGCTTACCAATACCTTTAACAAAAAAAAATAAGTTACGTTATTATAGTTTGTGTTTATTTTCAATTAAAGTATTTAATTAATTTAGTTGTATTCTCTAAGTCTCTCAAAAGCCATCAAAGATCAGCATTAAAATTATTTAAAATTATTTTATCATGACAAGCTAGTAAAAGTAAAATATTTGACGACGTCGAAGCGGTTTGCGAAATCTCTTGGATAACATTAAGCGCTAAGTTCTTTATCATCATCAGCAGCAGACTTCCTCACCGATAGCGTGCCTCTCGAAGTTATCCTTCACCATCCATGTCGTTGGAGATCGGCCTACGCTTCGTTCCCGTTAGTTGGACGCCACTCGAGAACCTTTATCCCCATCCCATCGTTCTACGCAATATGCCCTGACACTGCCACTTTACCTTGCTAGCCCTCTGGTGTAGGTCGTGTACACTACGGATGTCCTCAGTCATCCGGATCAATTATTATTATCTTAATACTACTCCGAGTTTAATATTCGAAAGTCAGACCATCGATTAATAAATATTCGATGAATCGTAAATTTCAGGCTGATAATCAGAATCTGTGCACCGGAAGGCGTCAGACAGTTCCAACTATGGCGGTCGTTAAATAAAACGTCAGAGGCACAAGCGACCAAATTTGCCACAAGGGTCGTTCTGATTGTAGATCAATCCGACTACATAAGAAGAAGAAAATATTTAACCTACCTTGTTTCAGGTCCGGTGGACAAGAAGCTACTAAATCCACCAATGTTTGGGACGACTTTTTTAAATCGTCGAGGCTATGGATGTAAGGTACAACGCCAATATTTATATAATCCAAATAAACATTATGAGTATTGGATTGATTATGATTATTCTGCATGCAACAGCGATACATTACCAGTAAATTACTTATTCTTAAAAAATATACTTAGAAAAAGTTTAAATTTCATTAAAACCCAAAAA
>PQWD01003400.1:0-141891 GCA_019425675.1 Leucinodes orbonalis
TCACCAAATGCCGTATTTGCAAACGCAAACACCATAGCCTATTGCATCCCAAAAGCTATTCCGACACAGCAACGGCTGCAACTACTGTAGCTGATGAAGACATAGGCTGTGTCAGAGAACGAGGTCACACCAAATATTGCCGCCATTTTTCTAAAGATACAGTCCACAAACAAGTCTTATTAGCAACTGCTCTTATTAAGGCTAAAGCGAAGGATGGGTCGTCTCAAGTTTTGAGAGCGCTGTTGGATCAAGGATCCCAGGCTTCATTTATTTCAGAAGCTGCAGTTCAGCTGCTGCGGCTTAAAAAGACTGCTACTAAAAGTAATATATCAGGGTTAGGCGGGGGACAAGGTGATCTTACCTCTAAATATACGGTAATGCTTCATATTCAATCACGTTGCGATCCTTCCTTCTCTATTCAGGTAAGAGCTCACGTGCTCGGAACTTTAACTTCAGTTTTACCTGAAAGGAACTTTAATTTAGTAGACTGGCCTGAGATTCGTAATATAACATTAGCTGATCCACATTTTAATTCCCCCAATAAGATAGATGTTTTATTGGGAGCTGAAACTTATAGTCATATTTTGAAGAAAGGGCTTATCAAAGCCCCTAAAGGCACTCCTATTGCCCAGGATACTTACCTTGGATGGATCCTTTCTGGTGAGGTCGAAGGTCAGTGTCAGCACTGCCACAACTACATCGTTAGCATGCACACACGGGTTGAAGAGAACGATTTACATAGAAGAATATGTGCAAATTCAAAAAACATCTCCATTACAAGTCTTGAACACAGGTTCTCCAAGCATCCTGAAATAAAGGACAGTACAAAGATGTAATCAACGAGAACATGACACTGGGTCATATGGAGAAGATAACGAATAAAGCTGTAAGGAACAAACCAGATGCCGTATATCTGCCTCACCATGCTGTGATTAGGGTTCCCTTGAACGACACTCTAATGGTAGGTCCCAGATTGCAAGCAGATTTACGACAGGTTATTATGAAGTGGCGTTGTCGTCCAATATCCGCAGCCGCAGACGTTATCAAGATGTTTAGCAGATACGAGTTGTTGAAGAAACATTGACTACCAAAGGATTGTGTGGAGAGGTTCACCTCAGGACAAAGTCGATTCCTACCGCCTTTTGGTTGTTATATTCGGTCCTGCCTACGCACCTTACTTAGCCGTTAAGACATTGCAACAGATTGCTTGCGTTGAAGATCAGAAGTATCTATTGGCTGCTGAGACGGTAAAATCAGATGTATTCAAAGATGATGTCATGACTGGGTCTGAAGCGGAAGCAATAATAGTTCATAAGCAATTGAACAAATTACATAAAGCAGGTGGTTTTAAGCTACACAAATGGAAAAGCAATTCTAATAAGCTTTCAGAAGCTGTTCAAGAAGATACAGTGAGCAATGTAGACATAGAACAAGATGAAGCCACAAAAGTTATAGGAATTACCTGGAACCGGTCCACAGACGAATTCTTGTACACCGTCAAGCTCCCTCGACGTACCGCAACTGGAACATCCGCACCTGAAACAAAAAGAAAAGTAATTTCCGAGATATCACATTTATTTGACCCACTCGGTTGGATTACACCATGCATATTTACCTCTAAGGTTCTTATCCAAAGGTTCTGGATCGCCGAAATTGGATGGGATGAGGAATTGCTTGCCGAACTCCTGAAACAGTGGGAATCCTATCGAAGTGAGTTGATGAAGGTAATAATTTTTCACATACCTAGATGGATGCGTACTTCTGCAAGTGACGTCTGTGTGGAACTTCATGGTTTTAGTATTGCTTTCAACATTGCCTACGCTGCTGTTATTTTTGTACGTGTTGTCGATTCGCTGGGCCGCATTAAAACTCATTTGGACACTGCGAAGTCAAAAGACGCACCTGAAAAACAACTATCCATCCCGCGACACGAATTGAGTGGTGTTGTACTTGTGAATCGGTTGTTGGTCGAGGTGGACCAAGTACTGAAAATTCCGAAGTCTCAACTGCATTCATGGACATACTCTTTAGTAGTGATGTCTTGGTTGAATGATCACCCAAGCCGTTGGCAGACGTTTGTTGCCAATCGCACTTCGGAAATTCTTGATCTTCTCGACAAATCACTGTGGTCGCATGTCCAATCAAGGGAAAATCTGGCGAAACTCACACATCGGTGGTCGGCTGAATACCTGGCAAACCTTTTTCAAAAGCACAGATGGACGTTTCACATCCCGCGTTTCAAAATAACAGATACGATGTTTATTAAAGAGGATAATTTACCTCCAGATAAGTAGTTGTATGGCAGAGTCATAGTATTTCAATGGTAAACACAATATCACACGTTATTGAGCGCCCAACTTCTAGGTTGATGGTTGGTTATTTATTGATAATTGTTTACTGTATAATACATGATTCTTATGTTTGGTTTTATACGAAGTTTATGTTATTTCATTTATCGATTTCTTTGCTATTATATACACCCCCATTACTTGTTGTTGATTATTTGCTAATGAGTTATTATAAGGTAAACTTATGCAAATATATATGCTTTTTTTATCTTCCCATGTCATGGTGGGCGGATTAGAAAGACTAGTCTTTGGTGGGCGGTATGTTAAGCCTTAAACTGTCTTAATATGTCAATAAATAATAAAATAGGAAATAAAGTAAAATAGTTAATGTTAGTACGTAACTTTGTATCAAAATTCAACTGTCAATGTATTTGAAGACTGCTTTGTAAACAATTCTTTATTTACTTAAAGATGTATATAGATGGCGTTGATAGTAATGTACATCGCGCTTACATTGCGTATTCTAGATTGACCTAGGGTCAATGATATCAAATAAATATTTGCCTCCGTTCGAGTTTGGAGTTTTATTTCAGCTCACGAGCTTAGGGTCTTGTACCGATCTTGTACAATGTTGAGAGTATTGTTTCCCCTTCAGAGGGGAATCATACATGACTTTTACCTAAAAAAAAGTCGCGACAGCATATGTTCTATCTTTAAGGCTAGCTCCTATATATTTTTTTGCTTAAATTTTCTAAAATAAATGATAATTTGCGAAGGTGTTTTCATAAATATGATAATAATCCTTATCCAAATAAATACTTTATTTATCATATTATCATTTTTAACAAAATTTCCCTTTACATCATTCAACTTAAATTAATATCTTATGAAATATTGCAGTTTTAACTCACCTATATAAACGAAGTAGCGGGTTAAAGAGAGCGTTAGGCCAAAGTAACTATTCCACGCGGACGAAGTCGCGCGCAAAAGCTAGTTAAAATATAAAGTAACTTACTGTTTTAGTAAGTACTAACTCTGTAACTTCACTGCATTTTAAATGAATCAGATAATCAGCCAGCAATTGAAAACATAATTGTACATTAATGCAAAAGAAGAACTAACTTTCATTGCAGCAAAACTTAGCTTACTCAACGCCACAGCAGTAGAAATCAAGATTCAAACAATAAGCTAGTACCGACAAAACGCTCTTCCAACTGTAATAACTCGCTCGAGTGCCAGAAATAAGCTGGTGCCATAAACATTACCACTTTTAGTGATAAAAGTACCACTTTAGTGCCGAACGCGATACTTTGACTCCCTTAGCACCAATTTATTCTTGTAATGCCCAATTGGATTGAGTCTGGTGGAGATTTATTAATTCAAATGTTTTGTTCTTCTATCCACTGAAGAGGTATACGTAAAAAGTAGTGCGCATAATATATGCTCAGAATCAGGAAAGATGACAAACACGACTTTTGTACATCAAAGCAAACATGAATTATTTCATTTTATTTCATATGGTTGTCTCCACAATACATTCCTCGTAATCGAAGAAAAAAGAATTGATACAACTCAGGTTTCATTATGTTTTATGAAATACTAAACCACAAGACATGTGACTTCGTACTTGCATAAAATTATACGACAGCAAAAGAGCTCGTAGTTTATACCCTAACCCATATAAATCATATGAAATAAAGCTGTAGCTTCGATGCACTTGTAATAAAATGCAAAAGCATTCATGCTTCTACACGTCATCCAAAAAACGTTAATGTACTTGTTTACGTTAAAGACTCCTTTGTATAGGTCGAAGAATCGATAAACTTGTTTGGTTGAATGAAGGCAACAGACTTATAATGAATTATCCATGCCTGCAAATATATATTAGTAGCGGAAACAAACTACGGTGGATAAAATGATAATCATAAATATTAACTATTATCCCAACAATATAATTACGTTGAACTCGATATTTGTTATTGTTTTATTCCAACACTAGATACTCTCATCGAAATATAAATTTTTGAAATAAATGCAATATATTCGTAGACGGCTAGGCTCTTTGAAACAATCCAATTGTGATGGTGATGAATGATGGTGTAAGTGATTAATGCTGTAATAATCTTTGATAACAATGGAATCCTTTAGATTATAATATGTCACCCACAGTTGTATCAATGGTTTAATGGTCAACATAGCAGTAAACCTTCTGAGCAATTATGATAAAAGTCCAAAACTCGAAAAACTACTGATGGCAAGATAAAACATAAATATCGATGACATTTCTCTGATATGATGTCTCTTGTCAACCGACCGCAGTCCACTGCTCCCCGCACGTCCCAGTGCTTCCGCTTTTTGCACCCGAATTCAGTTCTCTGCTATTCTCACTAAGCCTCTTCTAGTTACGTAAGTTTTCTGAACCGACACCTATAAGGCGTATTTCGCTTAGCTTACCAAGACATGGTCTCCATTCCACAAGCCGTTACCTTACAAACGACATTATTATTATTCCTAATTTTTACCTCGAGCATTCATTATTGCAGATATAAGTATATATTATTTAATCTGTGGTAATATTAAATACCTTACACCCAGAAGCAGCTCTCAAACAACTGCTTTTTTCTTAATCAAATATAGTCAATAACCACAACAAATTGAAAGAAAGAAAGAAAAACGTTTATTGGCACAAACAACACATACAAAATTAACAAACAGCAAAAAGGTAAACATAATATTTAACCCATAAAAATAGGCATTTTTGATACAAAAAAAAGAAAAAGAAAGAATTTATAACTCATTTCTTATGTTTCAATATCTCGAAATAGTTTTTAATCAGTCATAGGTAATTTCAATATAAGACGCCAAAAATGATGAACGAACTGACATGTTTGCGCTAAAATAAACGACCAACCCATTTATTTAACAGCACGCACTATCCTACGGGACCCAGAAGGTGTTTTATGAGCCTGTTTACGTCCACAACAATTTTATTAAACTTGACTTACGAGATACGCAATACTTTATCCCGGGAGTCCTATATTACCTTACGACAAGTTACTAGTTAAGCAAGACTTGTGAGACGTAAAGTTCATGGCAAACTTCTCGTTATTTCAAACCCCTCAATATATAAATTATGAGAAATTAAAAGTTTGGCTTTTTAGAACTAACGAAAAATGTGCTTTTTTACCTTACTTACTAATTACCTAAAGTATTGGACAAAAATCTTCTGTTTAGTTACTGTTTTAATTGTTTTGGAGATTACACATCAATATTTTCCAGCCTTTCATTTCTTATACTAATTGTATTCTAAAAAAAAAGTTAATCCAACTGCACTAACGATCGAGATAGCTTAATCTTCTGAAAAACGTCTCATAAAAGGTAAAATCACAAAGGCATGGAAAGACGATTTCCAATTAAAAATCAATTAAAAGTTCAGTCTGCCCAGCCTACTAAGTCATGTCAATTCCACCAAGTCCAAACAGTGAAAAGAATCGGAAACATTCGTACGGGTTCGATCATGAATTCTGAAACCGTAGGCTCATTACAATATGGAAATGTACTCGATTAACTGGAATTAATTTGGCACGTGAAAATGCTCAGTTATTTGGTCAGAACCGTTAAGCAAAAACTCACAGAAGATCCACTTAAATGTTTATGGTTAAACATATTTTACAAAACATTTAGAAAGTAACAATATGCTATATAATATGTCACGTAATTTTGTCCTTCTGATATTTAAAAGGAATGTTAATAGTTATTTTTGATAATTATCATCTTGAACCGTTGATCGTCAAGAATCAGACACAATGGAAAATCTATTGTTTGTGACATTTTAAGGTATCTCTAGCGGTCAAAGGTTTAAGTATGAATTAAAGTCTTACTAAGACTAAATTTTGGTTTTCAAATATGGAGCACATCAATTCAGACTTCATAAGTCGTTTGCAATAAGAAGTTTAGAAAATATACTTCTCGAGTTTTTTTTTCGTCGATTTGATATTTAGTAATGTACCAAACTATAATCAGTTGCTCATTGTTATCCTGTAACACGTATGTAACCCTGATAACCGCCAACATGGATACAGACATTGATTGATGAAAATCATTGGGTAGTTTTTTGTGACTATGGATAAATGAATGTATTATTATCGTTACTAATTGTCAATTGGAACGTTTTAGTTTGAGCATAGCTTGAACAGATAATGTACTTGCATGTAGATATTTTAACACATTGAACGCCGGGAATCCGACAAATCGAAAATCTATTGTGTCTGGCCCTTAAGGCGTCATTGACGGTCAAAGGGTAATTTGTTGAGTAAAGCCTTGACGCCTCATCTTTCTCTCTCTCTCTGTCTTATGGATTTGAATCTTACTCGTAGATACCATCCGAAAATCAAGATCAGTTATTGGTTAATGAAAGGTATCCTTGTATAACCTTTTCTTTTAAAAGGTAAAAAAAAATATTATTTATAATGACGACTGAACTTTTCTGTTACTCTATGAGAGCCGTCGCTTCAGACATTCTGTGACACATATCAGACGCCAATTGCATATATTCGTTAATACGATCGATGACTAATTCGTTCGATACGTGAGCTTCATGCTGTCTATTTTATATCCTGTCTGCATATAATCACGATGGCTTCCCTTTATTGCCTCACCGTTTAACATTGAAAATGTAAATTAAATTTTTGCATTAATATTGCATCGTGGGGTATTTATGACCGTTTGCTATAGAGGTGTAGCTATATCGGACTTATATTTGAAGAAAACATCAACCTGGAAACTTCAACAAACCACATAATTTGGAGTCAGAAACCTATGATTAGGAGACAACATAACATATCCAACACCTCTTAAACAGTACCTATGTTTCAGATTGAAGCATAAGAGAACAGTTCCTTAAAGTACTACCTCAATCTAGAATCTACACTGTTCTGTTGGTTCTATTCACATGGAAACTTTAATTGCATTTTAACTACAATTTATTGAAATAAATAAGATGATAATGAGGTAGTTACGCCTCAGTAATATCAGTCCGTAACAGTTGTTTTGTCTATTTAATTCCCGGCGATATTTAACATTGCCTATTGCGACCACTTTTAAAGTTATCGGTCTCTCGATGGGCAGAGCGACAATTATCTTGTAAAATTTATATTAGCAAACAAATTTATGACTCGGAAATTCGACTCTCCACAACTTTCAATTTAGTTTCCCAGTTAGCAAGGCCTATTAATCCCTAAACAGTTTAATTAGATAGCTTATTACCCGGAGCGGGGACGATTTGCTTTGCTCGTCGTTCCAGCTTCAATGTGTTGGTGCTGAAAATATATAGTCCGAATTATTTTGCTCCCCTTCAATCTTATGTTTTGTTTACATAAAGGATTTAGGAGAAACTCATAGCACTGCACTGGTAACAATATTGTACATATTATAAGGCAGGTGGCAATGAGTAATACGGCATCATAAATTCAATAATTGGAACTAAAAAGTAGCAAGATGAAGACCTATTTTTATTAAAAAAAATTAACAAATTAATACTCTCAGGTGACATACTCGTATTAATTGCGTTAATTTTGCATCAGAGTCTCAGTTCGAATTATTTACTTTACGATACCACTACGACTCCGTTCAATCCAACTGTTAATTTGGTAATCCGGTACAATTTTAATGTTAATGGTTAAAAGTCTCAAACTAATAAATAATTAGGTGTTGCCGATTAAAGTCCTACAATCAACAGAATGAATGAGCGCTAATTCTTACTATTGAGACACAATTACGATCCTATTGGTGCATTTTAAAATTAGCAGAATTAGGGCCGCGATATATCGATCCTCTGTTTTTTTTAGCTTTAATGTATGAACTTATTTCACTTTTTCTCCTCGTATTCTGACAAATTCTCAAGCATTCACGCATTTGGGGATCCCCCGACATCGAGGAACACTGAGAATTGACAGATCGCCAAGTAGGGATCATTTTTGAAGTTCTTGCATGTGTATAATACATTTTTTATAATTTTTTAATACTCGTATTTGTTCATGCCCTGCATTTTTATTCTAAGAACTATTTTTTACAATCGTAATAGATATTTATGCAGCTTTAGCATCCCGGGCACTCCTGTTATATTTTTTTTTATTTCACAATAACATTGAATATAATAAAATGCATACGTTGTGTGAAAGAAAAAACAGCAGAAAAGTACAGCACACTACGGCGAAGTTGTAAAATAAAGAAATGAGGTCACAGTATTCGCAAATTTATTCACCTGTCTATCCCTTTATCCCAGTATATAGGTATTTTAATAGCAGAATTATTAAAGCGATATAACATGTAGACG
Source organism: Leucinodes orbonalis (assembly GCA_019425675.1). Lineage (NCBI taxonomy): Eukaryota > Metazoa > Arthropoda > Insecta > Lepidoptera > Crambidae > Leucinodes > Leucinodes orbonalis. Next base: position 8,623 of record PQWD01003400.1, read on the forward strand.
AGACAAATGAAGCCTTATACACAATATCGCTGAAGTCAGTTATGTGAGTCGAAAATTAAATAAAGCCAACAAAAAAAAACAACATTTGACAGCATAAGAAAACAAGATTCCTTAAGCTCCCTTCCTCGCTTTAATTTGACCGTGACGGTGTGACGTCATAGAATTCGCCGGGAAAAGCGTCATTACGTGTTAACCAATAATGTGAGGCATGTCTGTAATCTTTGCTGCATTAAGATAAGGACTGTATTTGCTTGTATTAAATGTAATATCTCCCGGTTGGTATTCTCGCTTGGTGTCATTGACGTATCTTGAACATTTCTCATCGAGTGCCATTTTTGAAATGCTAACGCGGCGTCTCCTTAGGATAAGTAGTTCGCAGAGCCGTATTGGTGTATGTTCGTTTAATATTCTTTGGATGGATAAAGTAAATGCACAGTGAGTTTAAATTTTACAGAATAAAGTTCTCCTTTGAAAAGATTCTTGGAAAGTTTAGCTTAACTCGTTACGCTTTACATATAAACATGTATGCAAATAACTTGTTTATGAGTGCTTCATGTGTAAATCTAGCACGAAGTATAGTAGTAATTTATACGATATTTTAATAACAAAGATAACAAGACCTTTACGAACCCTTCGAAAACCCAAGGTAAACTAGACAAATTTTCTTTGTAAATGATACTTAGGTGAAATAATTAGTAATCTTACATCTTAGTACTTCAAATGTAAATGCTTATAAAGATTTTATAATTACTATTGATACTTGAAAAGTAAAGGCACATTTCTTAATTAATTTGTCTGTAAAGTACACTGCTGGACAAGGTATCGTCCGAGGTCTAACATCACTAAGGAGTTGCGATACGCTATCCACCACGCAGGTGCAGTTCTTATAGGTAGTTTACTGGACCCTCGCGCTCGGTAGGACATAAATGTTGGTCTTGTCAATTTGCCTTAAGCCTAATAGGTGGCCCACACTGTAACACTCCAACAATAACACCAATATTGTATTTACCAATTGTAAATTATATCCATCAGCTCATTAAGCGTCCCCACCGAAGGGCACAGGCCTACCCGTCAAGGGTATATCTGTTAAGACTTCAGTTATTCACACGGGTCTAGCGCGAATTAAACGACTTCACGCACAACCTCTCTTTGCAGGCGTACGAAGGTTTCCTCGCAATATTTTCACCGTAAGGGCGTCGGATAACGTACATATAGTTTTGAAATTTCGAAAACACATTGGTACGTGGCGGTATTTGGATCTGCGCCCTCCCAATTGGAAGGCATCAGTCCACACCATTAAGCCACTGACGGTCACAATATTAATATAATAAATAAGACAGTTTGTAAAAATTAGCGTAAGTAATCAAAACACATAATACAATGCAATATATACAGACTACCAAAATGCAAAAAAAATAATTTATGAAATGTTTAATTTCTACATACTCTTCTAAACATGAAAATAAATTAAAATAAATTTTCTTCATTACTCACACACACATGTAACAACAAACGTGTAACAATCATACACTTGTTACACACACATACAAGTACATCACGAAATCTACATTGATATGTCATGTGCTTTGCAAGTGACGAATAAGATAAGTGGGATTCCCATATAAATGAAGTGGAAAAAGATATTCCCCTCTGAATACTGTCGGAGATCCTTCAAACATATCAACCAACATGCTTCCGATATAACATAAGTATGATATGAGTTTATCACAAAGAAAGATATTAAAAGAAAAGTACCTTATATAAAATTAGTAAGAAAAAGTAGTTATATATATAGGCAGGGATTTAATAGTAATAAAATGAATTTTTTGTAGGCGATAAGTAGAATGATTAATATCATTCAGAGGTTAGGGGTGACTACCCCTAACGTTAGTTAAACTAGTGTAAGTGATGCATCCAAAGAAAGAGAACTTAGCAATCTGACAAAAAGCATTGCGTGAAAGGTAATTCCCGAAGTAAGGGAAATAAGGGGAAGGAGAGTCATTACAATAGCAATCTGTGCAGCCCATGGTGGCCATGGAGTGATTTTAATTTCTTGACAACTATCATAAAGAGAATACTAACTACTTTTCAGGATACAAGGTTGTAACTGTCGTCCAAGTGAGTAAAGGCCATCATCATCATCATACATCCTAAAACGACCACTGCTGACCGAAGGCCTCCCCTAATGATTCCCACGCGGACCGATCCCTAGCAGTTGACATCCATCTGCTTAAACAGGTCATCAGTCATCTGGTTGGGGGTCGGCCTACGCTTAGTTATCCGTTACGTGGAAGCCACTCGAGATCCATTCCGCCCTTCGGTTCTACGCACTATGTGCCCTGCCTTTTGCCACTTCAACTTGCTTATCCTGTGGGCTATATCGGTGAGTACAGGTAATCAGAAGCTGTTCACGGGTACTTGGAACATATCATTTTCCTGAAAGTAGACGTACCTTATGCTTATTCATAATAACATAACTAGATATGGAAATACGGAAACACAGCACACTGCAAAAACAACAGTAAGTACTTTCACAATTGCCATTGTTGAATCTACGTATAATAATTACTACACTTATCATGAGCTATGACAATGTAATAAAAGTATGTATTTCTTATATTGGTTATTATAATATAGGGTCGAATAGCACTTTATCAAAAGGGAAATATTTACCATTACCGCTACAGTATTGATAGATACGTTTAATTAGTCAGTTACGTGCTTTATTTCGCTCGCATTATCCATTTATTTGGGTGTATTGATGTGTGTAAGTGGCAAATAAACGTTTTTTTTTTCGTTCTCGCTGTAGTTCACTTACAGGAAAACCCGTAACAGGGAACACATATTCACTATTTCGCCGAAGCGGAGGAAAACCTTATGAATAATCGGTTGTATTTTAAGGCACATTTCGTCTGCCACGTACCGTTCGATATTGGTTTACTGTATCGAGGGATTGGTAATTGGATTACAAGCATCAACGGTTGTTGTATCGGCAATGACCTATTCGAAATCTTATGGAGTTCTGTAATAAGGTAATGTATCTCAATCTGTTACATTTCTTTTGCGTTAATGTTATCTTGAAGCGCAAATCTCGATGGAATAATTGGCCAGTGAACTAGCGAAGATCGTAAAATTCGAGATCACGAATGTCAAGCTAACATCGCAATGCTTGATCAACGGTCAAAATTGGTATGTTAAGTTCCTCCGCACTCTTGGCAACTACCGATCCATATTGGGCTGCGACGTGGATTTTATTTTTTTATTGCTTATGTAGGCACACGAGCAGGCGCGGCGGCCCATCTGATAGAAAACGGTAACCGCCACTCATGGACAACTGCAATGCCGAGTGCAAAGCCATGCCGCTGCCTATCAAGAGGAACTGGCATTCTTTAAACCTCGTGTATTTCTGCCCAATCTTCTTAGCCATCTTCATGAAAACAAAATAAAGTAAAGAAATCAATATTAAAATATGTTTAGTTGTTATGACACTAAAAAATAAACTTATAGTGCTGATTGGCAAAACATATTTTCAATTTTTTATTGTAAACATTGATTCCCTCTCTTCCCTCCCTCTGTTCAACATCACCTTTTGCATTCTTGACTACTTGCATTTAAACAGGTGTAGCTCTTAAATTCAACTTGCTACATAAAAATACTGTCGATACATTTGGTTGGAGATAAATGACAAATCAAGCCGCATAAAATTCTCATTGACGCTTTTCATTGAGAAGCTATCTGTTCAAGTGAATAAATGCTCTACTCGCACCTCCCTTCCATAAAGCATGCATGTACACATGCTTAGCTCGAATAAAATGCTACTTAAACAATAGAAAACCTATGAAATACAATAATAACTATGATATTTGTTTCATTCTTTAAAGAGATTTATGAGTATTGCTCACTAACAGCGTAGGTACGCCTTTCAAGTTCCTACGAGAAAATATCGGTGCCTGAAGTAGGCACTCTGGTCAAATGAAGTGGCGTATACATTGCCGTGCCCTTTCTAGCACACCGCTGCAAATAAAGGGCCACATAAATGTAATCGAGTTTATTACGTACCGTTCCATTGCCAACTCCATTGTTATTGCTTTAAGGTGAATGTACAGTGTGATTTATTTATTCTAGCTATAATAAATGGTTAGGTATCGAAGTGTAATTGGCCACTGGCAGTGGATCACCTTTTTGTCGTATGCAAATATTTATAGCACCTAATGAGTAACGATGGTTCGGTCCCTTAAGGGGTAATATTGCGCAGGTCTTGACTTTGAATGAGACTCCAGATTGAGATAAATAATGGGTTTACTCGTTAATAATATTACAAAGGTTCAAATCCTGACACGTACCAATGTGTTTTCGAATTTCCAAATAAATATGTACGTTATCCGATGCTCTTATGGTGAAGGAAAATATCGTGAGGAAACCGGCGCACGCCTGCGAAGATGTTCAAAGGTTGTGCGTGAAGTCGTCCAACCCGCACTGGGCCCACGTGGATGACTAGGGCCTAATCACCCTATAGGCTCGTGCCCCTCGGTGGGGACGTTTAATGGGCTAATGATGATGAAAATTACAGATGTAAAATTATGTGACACTCCGAACCGCAGTACGCGATGAATTTTGAAAATGACGCTCTTGTAACCGCTTTTCGCTGCTTGCTTGTTCGGTCCGTCGGGCGTATCAAACAGCGTAAACAGGTAAGATTTCGTAATAGCGTCGATACTGAGTCGTCTAGATAGGTACCAACGTGGTGCCAAATATCGTTCCGTGAATAAAAATGCTATGCAATTTTGGTTTTCGGGATGAAGGCACTGTTGCTAGTGAAATTACCGGGTAAAGAGACCTAACATCTGTGGTCTCGGGTGACGGACGCAGTGCGATTATAACTGTCTATCAGTTTTTGGGGTCCTTTTATGCCACTCTGTCATGGTCAGGCGTATCACTTACCATTAAGTGAGCGTCCTGACCATCATGTTTACTTCGTAACATAAAAATCATTTTTCCAGATGTCTTCACTTCAAAAGAAACCTACATGCCAAACTTATAGCATCATCCTTCAGGATACAGTTCTTTTCGCCTGAAATAGGTATGGGGGAGATCGAGCCGTGACAAATGCGGATTGTCGAGTATAAACCACTACCACCATAAGATTGTAGCCGAGGCTGACAGCTTAACGTGCTCTCCGAAGCAAGTGATCGTCTTTATTTTTAGACAATCAGGTGATGCAGTCTGCAATGTCCTAGCTAAACTGTAAAAATGTACAATGTGAGTTTTGAATATACAGTCCTCGAATCATGTAACTATTTAAACATAAAGGCTCAAACCATCAAACAAAGGAGGGAGTTCACTTTAATTTCAATTACCACTATAATATATAATAATCCGTTCCCGACTACTACCTCACCATTCACTTATATCTCACACATTTTGCAAGATCATGCATAATTTACTGACCTAATTATGGTAAAACATGTCCACAATGTTACGCCTCTGGATTTCCCTGTCATATTCACAAGACCAAGGAAACATGCTGAAGGGTCTCAGATGTCTATTTCCTGTCAACGTTGTGTTTATTGCAAGGCAGGTGTGCACTATATAAATAAAGTATTATATTAAGAACAATCAGACGGCGGTTCGGCAGATTAAGTGTCTTTGACACTATATTCTTTATGAAAATTCTAATATTTTTTTACCAAATATTGAACCATGGTGATTAATTAATAGAAAGTAAGTACTAGTTGATTTTTGTGATCATGAGTGTCTATCCGTCGAAAATGCGAAACTTTGCTTTGCTCAACATCGAAACCATTATGTATGTAATTATATCTTACTAGATGACGAAAATCTCCAATGTCTATACATTATGTTGTGTCACCTTTTACTGAATAAAGTATCTCAATCCAGTTTCACCTCAATTTTGAATGCTGTCATCTATTTTAATAATGTAATTTATTTACATTTGTCCTTTCTCTAAATTTTATTAAGATACATTGAGGCACATTTTATAATGTAAATATTATTTCTTTTAAAATTTTAGATTTTACAAGCTTCCTCTACAACATTGAATTGTTTATACACCGTAATAGGTTAATTCTACTTCTAGTAATATACCAAATAAATTACTACACATTGTAATGTTATCTGTGGCCATACAGTTTACACCACGCCAGCATAAGCAAGGCGTCTGAAGCCCTTCGCAACACCTCTGAGGTGTTCCGAATTATGACAGAGAAATCTAGAGATGTGCATTGCGGTTGTGTTGTACCGAAATTAGGTCATTAAATTATGCACAAGCTTGCTTGACGGGTTAGATACAAGTGAAGAATTAGGTTACTTCTCACTTAGAGTGGAGGATGGAGTGGGGTAATCATAATATGATTATATAAAGAATAAAGAGCTCTATCAACGTCGCTGAGGACCAAAAAAGTAGCTGGTGAAATAACTCCAATAGAAATTTTGACTGTATTGAGATCTCAAAAAAGGCCCAGTTGAGTCGTTATTATTAGATTTCATTTTTACTTATCTTGAGTCTATCCAATGCCATATCATTGATCCCTCCTTCGCTTTCATCTAGCCTCCACCAACGGCCCTCTCGCAAGCCCTCTATCCATCAATTTTTATCAATAAATATGTACTGACAGATATTGCGGATCTTTGGACGTACTCTTCAGAAAATGTGCAGTCAATTTAAGATACAGTGAAAGGCAATCTCTTAATGAATGTTTTACTTATTTAGGTTGTAGCAAGTCCAATCATCATGATATGAGCCGTTCAGACACGACACAACTAGGTGCTCCTTAATTAATTTAAAATCCACCATAAGCATGGGCCCGATGGTTTGGAGGCATTCCGTTAAAAGCCCAAGTCAATGGACTCGTTGTGGTCGGTCATAGGATGACAGAAAATTTTAATCTTGAATCCTTCTGTCCTATGAAAGAAACATTAAGCTGTTGGTTCCAGCTAATTTATAATATGGTAGTCTTTGATAACCACTGATCCGCATTTGACTCTCAATATGGATGATGGCAGACGAGTTCTGAAGTGGAGTCCGCGTCTTGACAAGCGTAGCGTATGACGCCCTCCGGCCCGATGGACCGACGACTTGCTAAAAGTCGCTAGTGAAGGCTGGAGGAGAAAAGCGGAGGATCGGGATATCTGGCAAAATAGGGGAGACCTATATCCAGCAGTAGACTGCGATAATTTGAAGAAAGAGAAAAAGACGGGTGATGGCCTGATCTCCCTGCATTCATGATGTGAGAAGGCCAGAGTCGTTCACTGGATATAAAATCCTGGTTGCTTGATTTTAAAAACCATACATTTTTCGTGCAGTGTATATTGGCAGATCTGCAGTCTCGTTTTTGTTCAGCAGAATACATTATACTTTTTATATTAAAACACATTGTTACAAATTATGGAGAGAATACTTTGACCTAAGATCTAAAGAGAAGGGAATTTGGTATAGGACCATACAACCGGAGCCACTCATTAGACCTTGGATTGATAGCTGTTCATTAAGTAGAAAAAATATTGTGACTGCAATTAGACTCCGACCCAGACACATCCCATCTAGAAAGTTTACATTTCTTATGGGCATATCATCAACACCTTTATGTGAAGACTGTGAGGTGATTGATGATGTTTTTCACATATTGATGGAACGAGCAATGTAGAAGAACACTATCTAACCTCACCTCTGCCCAAGTCGGCTCAATCAATGTAATTCTTGCCGAACCATTGTCAAAAATGGTAAATGATTTTATACATTATATGATGTTAAATTTAAGTAAATTTGGATAAATAAAAAGCTTGGACAAGATGGAGCGACGTAGTCAAATGTGACTAAGCTCCTCAAATAAAGATTTAAAAAAAATACGTTATACCTACAGTTTATTGAGGATAACTTTATTACTGAAAGATCGGGACTAAATTTTGAAATCATTACAAAGTTATTTGAGTAAATCCGCATATACTTTTCGACTAACGACTTACTTAAAATTACGAACATAGTTAAGGGCCCAGTTTCTAAATCAAGAGATGGCATATTATTTATAAAGATTAAACGTACCCATATAATTGGGCTCCGTTTCCTCTGCCATACCGTCTAAAGGGTGACCCGGATCTGTCAAAACGCAACATTCAATTGGTGTCCCCACCCTTATCCGACGTACAATCACTGTTCTCACCATATTGAAATCCCACGTCAACCTAGTCTCTTGTGATATTTGACTATTACTAAAGCAAAGTTGAGCCTTTTGATGTTTAGCAACACTAGTTTGTATACTGACGTTACTCATCACTTCCCGAATGTTGTATTGGTACCTATTTGACGTGAGATCGATTAGGTCAAATTTGCCCGTGTTGTGACTTGCTCAACGAACGTGGCTCTGTCTATTTGGTTACACACTATACCTGTTGTAGCTTAACTACACGTACTTGGCTTAAATATAATGACCTATCAGCAGCGGTCTTTTCTGCCAGATAAATGACACACGAGCCTTTAATAAAGGAGCGTATTCCTTCCTCAAAGGCAATCAAAGATATGAACACCTCAATCAGTTATCTCTTTTGCTCGTTTGCTCTTGCTATAACATATAAAAATCCATACAAACATAGCCTTGTCAAACATTTGACTATGTGGCTAATAAAGAAAAGTCATCAAATGTATTTGGAATATCTATCATCAATGAATGAATACATGTATGTTTTAACTTGCATATAATTTTTTTTTATTGAAATAAGGACTTTTTAATGAGTGTAATAAAGAAAAGATCTACTACTGTAATATTTTCTTTAAATTTTTTCTTATCACTTAATTGAAGTTGACATTTGACATTCGCTTCTCATGGGTAAACGACAGATGCGTCAACAATCTTCATCGCACCATTTAGAGTTAGTAAAGTTTGCAGGGAGCAATATCAGAAACTTCGCACGCAAACAGCATTTATCATATCGCGTATAGCCAACGCAATCACAAACTCAATAACAATAGCGATATCAGTTTTTACGGACGCCATTTCGGTAGTATGGGAGCAATCATCATGTTCCATGACCTAGTGGCCCAAACCGCGGAGGCAGGGCTGGCAGTGGCGTGCGTCGTAGTAGCCAAAATAGGAAATTGAAAAAGTAGGTACCGCTGCAGTGTCAGATATCGTCCCATGAAATAGAAGTGTTTTGCACTTCTGTGTTTTGGGATGAGGGCACTGTAGCTAGTAAAATTACAAGGTATAAGAGACCTAACATCTGTTGTCTTGGGTGTTGAGCGCAGTGTGAAGTTGATGAAGAATAATAACTTTGAATCAGTTGTTGGTCTTGCTATTCGCTCTGTCATGGTAAAGCGTATCACTTACCACCGGATGACCGTCCTGTACACATTGTTACAAAAAAGTAATAATAACACCTATTTACGCCTATAAAAGACAACCCTAGGACATTTTGCTTGGCTACACGCCAAGAACTACTGGTGAGGGTTCCGAACTACCGACAGAAGGGGAAATATCAAGCAACATGATTACGTGCACTACACTTGTTGTTGAGTAACTTAATTGACTTTGTAACTATAATATTACGATGTCATGATAAGTAAACTTGCACTTCTCGTAAAATCTTTGCCTCCATATTTGTTTCCCGATCATTACAACCTTGCTGTCTTCAAGGTAAGAGTGAATAGGCTGTTTATAGGCAGGCATGATCCATCCCCGACCGCATCATCACTTACCATTAGGTGAGATGACGGTCAAATGTCTGCCTATAGAAGACTTAAAAAAATGTTTAAAAGGTATTTCTTTGCCTATGATATGATTATCATGAATTCTTCTTCTTCTTCATCTTGTGGCTCTTCAATCCTGAAGTTACTGTCAGCTTCTTGTACTCGGTCTTGTCAACCACTAGTCGCAATAGTTTTTCGACGGAAGTAATACCGGTCCGGACAATAACTCATTATCGCATATTTTTCGTGTGGCATACTCATCATCGTGTTATGAACATAGTCACAAGCAGCACCAGAGTTTTATAAATTGGAGATCTGAACAAATCGTTATTTTATTACTCAAACTAATACCAAATTAAAAAAAAGACTAATGGACAGTGGAGAGTGCTAGGTTTAAGACATTGTTTTGATTGACATTGACATTTAATGTACACGCTATTAGGAGGCCTTAATTTTTCCTAGTCATTCCATTTTAAATATAAATATCCACTGACATTCACACAGCGCCATCTAGTCCCAAGTTAAGCGTGAAGCCTGTATTAAACAAAGGATAAATACACTTATATACATTTTTTTTGTAAATACATACATATTATACATTGAAAACACCCAGACCATTGCAACAGACATTTATATGCACACAAATGTTTGTACTGCCCAGGGATCGAACCCGGAACCCTTGGTGTTGCAGCCGACCTCTTAACTGCAACACCAAATGGGTCGTCATTATATGTCTTAATATCTAGCAACATCTGTCATTTGGAATCTTATCGTATAGAACAATATTTAGCATTTTGTTAAACCTTGAGTCAATTTAAAAATCCCTTGGACAAGTTGTCACTTTTCATTTCTGTAAATCACACAATGGCAATAATATACTGAGTTGTGTTGAACACTGCCGATCCTATTTGGATTTTCCGAGAAATCTTTTCAAGCTAAATAAAACCAAAGTTAAAAAGTGAATTCATTATGGTTACTCTGAAATAATGAAGTGAAATTACTAGAAAAAGTTAATTTAAAGGTATGATGCTTATTTGGTTGGTTAAAATCTGGGGGCACGGCAGTGCCCCCGCCAAGTCGAGCGCGAAGCAAACACTGCCGTACCATCCTTTACAGGATCCATTTGCCGCATTTTCAGGCCCGATTTGAGAACCTTTGGATAATACCAGAGCGCTGAAATTTTCATCATCTAGTAAGATATAATAACTTACTTTAAATCCAAAATTTCAAGTCTGTAGGTCATTTAGTTCCGACGTTAAGCGAAGCAAAGTTCGCATTTTCGACAGACACTCACTCACTCACTCATGATCATCAAAATAGAACTAGTACTTCCCATTAACTCAGAAAGCTGAAATTCGGTACAGAGTTAGGGTTGAATGGTGACATAAAGGGAAAACTATAAAAACTTGGATAATCGAAGATCTGGAGTACCTGGTGACCCTGCTTAAAAGAGCCCAGCCAAACTATAAGAGATTGACTTACCGCCTTAAAACAATATATATTTAACATGGTGGGCCGCTTCATCCGATGTCAACTGGCTTGATAAAGCCACTAACGTATAAAGAATGTTCAACGGCCAAGTCACACAACATCAACCATAATAATTAATTAATTGCAGTAAGGAACCTTAGACTTGGCACGTCTTTGTCTTGATTTCATTACTTTTTAGAGATAATCAAGCAGCTCCATCGAGACTTGGCTAGATTTTTTACAGAATGTTTTTGGTGGGATAATATATTCCCCTAGTTTACTTTTTATTTAGTTCTAACTCCTAAAAATGATTTGGTAATGTTGTTTAAACTTTTTGTATACTTTTAAAATTTGTAAGGTTGCTCAAAGTTTCTTACAATACTTCCGGGGGAAACAATCTTATTAGCAAATCTTACAAACTTTATAATTTTTTCAACTCACAAAGTTTCGAAACCGCGTTTCGCAAAATAAAAATCTATTTTTATTGAAACGAAATGTTTTTTTTATATTTGTTATTATTTTTCCTTAACGACCCCATCTTGCTACATAGGAAGCCAAACATATTGCCTGGCATATTTTGTATGTACTTGCCAGATTTATGTTAACGAGTTCTCTTTTTTTTTCTTCTCTTGCTGAGGCAACACTAGGACTAACAGCTATTTCAACTTGTCCGATAGCTTGAATTTTATATGAACAATTTTTTACATTGCAAAGGTACTGCCTTATGGTCTTGCAGTCTGAACTTTGTGTTAGAATCTCACGGGGATACCGTTTAGTCATCATCATCAGCATACGTCCCCACTAAGGAACAACCCTCCCCGTAAAGGGTGTATAGGCCTTAGTCGTCCACGCGGGCCCAGTGCTGATTTACCGACTTCACGCACAACCTTTGAATTTCTTCGTAGGTATGCGCAGGTTTCCTCACGAGGTTTTCCGTTACCGTAAGAGCGCCAGATAAACGTACTTATAGTTTCAAAAATTTGAAAAGTCATGGGTACGTGGCGCATAAAAATATTATTGTTTATTATTTTTGCGAGTTTATATCCTCGTTTATGACACAAAAGAGAACTTTCGCAAAAACACTTGAATACCATTCTGTTGCATCGCATAGAATATTGCACTTTATATTATCACTACTAAACTCGTCATAGCTTAAAACAGTCCAAACAGAGTTGATTAGGTGCAAACAAACGCATGACCCGGTAATGGGTTTGCCGGGTTTACTACCATGGTTTACTGCTCGTGTTTTATGTGACGCCTAATTGCGACACGTCTTCAAGGAAATGTACCGTGCCTCTGGGGGTGTGATTGATTTTATGACTTTAGCATTAAGACTTTGTAATAGAAATCAGTTTCAATTGAAGAACGACAGTAGAGTCATGTTTATTAGTTCAGATTAATAATCATAATTGGAACGACATTTAAAAGCAGACTTTCACATAGCGTTGGCGTTGTTTTATGATTTCAGTTACGATTTATTTTTAATCATTTAATTTGTATGGGTAGGTATGCCATTAAATTCCTTTCTAGTCGTTATTATTCTAAGTATTTTTATTATATTCAAGAATCACAAACACTAGATTTTCCATTGTGTCTAGATTCCTGATGGTCAATAGGTAAAAACTTTAGTTTGAATGGAAATCAATAGGAGGCCTTCGATTAGCAGTAAATATTTTAAGGCTATAACGAGGACAATACAAACGTTCATTGAAATTCTACATGGTTACGTAATATTTTTGGTAATTTTTGATTAAACTTATTTTTTTTGCGTTTTTTACCTTGTTCATTACTAGACTAAGAACCGATTCTTGAACGAGACTTGGATCATAAACAGTTATCTATTCAGATACCAACTTTTCTCATACAATTAAATTATATATACCTGCAATAAACATATAATTTTCATAACATTATTCGTATCTTACTTCTTATACTTGCTTATTATATAATAACACTGTTTACCGCCCTTGTTGTCTTGTTTCACCCAAAATATAAATCATAAATTATCTACTTATTTTTAAGGCTTTTTCTACGAAGCTAAGTTAATGTTAACTTACGTTCCCAAACGCCCTCAAAATAACTTCCCACCGTCGCCAATCAAGATTATATCCCTTGAGGATTATTTGACTTTCAATTCAATCAAAATACTTTTATCATCACGTCAAACTGTCTCTCGTAGTTTGCGTGTCTGTCCGGTTACGTCACTACTTTAGAAACTCGATCTGTTTGTAATAGTCTCAAAATTATCATGTTACCTAGACACAAATTGAGTTTAAATGTAAATGTCTAATATATAAGTTTGAAATAAAGAAAAGAGAACAATTCAATTTGAATATTATTGAAATGGAATATTACATCGATTCTGTATTTGAAAATAGAATTATCATTCAAATTTAGAATTCACACAAGTATTTGTATACGGTATCATCGCTGAAGTCTGGTTCTTGGAAAAGACGGTCAAACTTTTACGCAGTGAGACTAATACAATATTATTTGACGTATTTACGCAAAAAGGATCCAACCATAAGGAGGTCAAAAATGATTAAGTATAAATTAGCCTTTATTATAAATACCATCAACAATATATACATTTTTAATATATATTTATCGATGGTTTTTACCATCCCACATGTATAGCCCTTACGTTTTTGAGTTACTCAAAAACGACTCAGTCTCTTTGAATTAATATAGAGAAATATCCATTCAAAAAGAATGACCCAAAATAAAAATTAAATCCAATACACTTGAATCCTTTTTGATAATATACACTTATTTTACAATAACTAATGTGCAATTAAAACTTAAACTTCAAACTTCAATATCTCAAATATTTTGTGGGTTGGATCTCTTTTGTGTAAATACGTCCATTTAAACATGAATCTTTAGGGGAAAATTTATGGCACATAGTACTAGTTAGTGATGTAACGAATATTGAATTTTTAACATTCGCGAATGCGAATATTTATTTTCAATATTTGCGAATGCGAATGTTAAATTTCAAATAAAGCGCGCATCAAATATTTGACAGCTTTGACATTTCGTGCCGGTCATGTTGAAACCGAACAGTCGAGTTGAATGAACGAAGTTAGTCACAGAAAGAAAGTTCATTCGAAAAATTTTGTTTTGATTTAAGGTTCTAAAAAATAAAAAAGGTTAAGTTTTTCATATTATGGAACAGTCAATTCACATATGATTAAATAAAATATGTCAAGCTTGCTTATCTATTGTGTTTTTAATTCATTAGCATCTATCTATATAATAATTTCCTTTTAGTTTGTTAAAAACATTCGCAAAATATTCGCATCGTTTTTTGCGAATGCGAATATCGAAAAATATGCGAATATTCGCGAATGCGAATGCGAATATTCGTTACAACACTAATTGGTATATCTGTAACTAACCAGCCAGCGTTAATGGCCTATTCAATATGTACCTTGGACTCCATAAACCAAGTAATTCCTGACTGTGTTCTAATCAATCTGTCATACATATTTAATGGGAACGTTAATTTGAACCCTTTGAGATTAAGCTGTTATGTGGCAAGTTATACCGGGATATTGGTGAAATTGAGTTGTAGAGGAACTTAGACGAGGAAATCGGATTACTTAGTCGCTTATATATCGGAATATTTTATTCCTGATATTAACAAAAAGACATCATATTTACCCGTAATTGATGCTTCTCGGTTTATTTGGAATTGGATTTTGCTTGTGAATGTTTGTGTAAAATAATATCGCTTATTTTATATAATTATAGAAATCTCATGGCAACTCTTTGTTTCTGTAAATTCCTATGCTAAAATTGTACTTGTTGTAATTGTAATTGTGTGAGTCCAAAGATTGGTATACATAACAGATGAAGGCGAAAGGAAATAGTGTTCATCGTGTTTCATCTTTAAAATAGCATAAAAATAATCAGATAATACGTTACCAATAATACGTTTGGTGTAGACCTTTACATTTTGCCTCGGAGCCTTTTGCTTACCAAAAATGTCGACATCAAAATGTATATTGATTTTAAGTTTATTGCAATTTTGTTTGAGTAAACCTACAAACATTCAAAGTCCGTCACGGAATATTTTTTTACCAATGTGTTTTTGAATTTTCCCTGGAACATTACCGAAAAATTGAAATGTTTCCTTTTCAGTCTCACAAATGTGTTATAGCCGATAAATAACACCTAACACTAGCAGTCTGCTTGATTACTATCGAAATAATAAACATAAACGTACCAGCACATAACATTAAAATCTACCTCTTAAATTATTTCAAGTCCACAAATTCCATAAAGCTGGTCATACAATTATAATCAACACCTACCTTACTGCGGTCCTCGACGAGCCGTATCACTTGATTAAATAATTAGCTCCGTCCCATCAGGCTTTGTTGTCGTATGAGACAATAGGTATCGCGCCGTCACCTGATCCAGGGCGTCATGATATAGCTGTAATCACCGTTGTCCCTTGATTATGTATTCTCAATGATATTCTGTATATATAAAGGTAGATACGCCATCCGTGCCTCAAAAACGAACCGCCGAAGAGAGTACAGTTTGTACTCTTTTGTTTAGGTAAATGAACGCTCATTCGCAATATGTGTGCTGTCACTGCATTCGGAACACTTTTTTCGATTGTTTTATGAGCATATCACGAATCTATAGTTTTTACATCATTGTGGATAGGCCATAGGCGCCTCGTGGTTCTTGCGCAATAAAAATCTTCATATTTACTTAGGGCTGCCAACCATTTCGCAGTTTCTAAAATAAGCGTCGGAACGGTACTTCGACTCTGCATCTGATCATAGTAAACCCCTAACTACCCAATCTGTTAATTATCCAACATTAGCAAACAACCGCGACTTTACGAAAATTCGCAAACCTAGACGTCCCCGTGACGTACTCGACGATCCAGACGATCCGATCACTGTCGCCATCGCGGCAAACAAAGCGCGTTAAGCATACCAACAGAAGATCGAAATGCCGTCTCCGCCGGCGTACAGAGACTCGCGACGAAGGCCCCTTCTCCCTAAATGTATCCTAGGTTACAGCGATAAGTCATTCCGAAAAAAAAGGTCGACATCGATCCGAAATATAATACTTGAATGATATATTTTGAAATTTTCAAACTGTAGTCCCAAGTGATGACCATCATCATCAGCTCATTAAACGTCCCCACCGAGGGGCACGAGCCTACCCGTATATGGTGATTAGGCCTTAGTCGTCCACACGGGCCCAGTGCGGATTGAACGACTTCACACACAACCTTCGAATCTCTTCGCAGGCGTGCATGAAGGTTTCCTCACGATGTTTTCCTTTACCGAAAAGTGATGACCAATTAACATAAAATAGAATATCAAAATATAAGTCAAACTCCAAAAACAGAGGAAGCATGATGCAATAAACTTATAATTTATAGCTGAAAATGAAATCGCTCCTACCAAAATACATTTTGCCACCCACACAGACTTAAAATAAATGCGAGCACATAAATCATTTCATACAAAACAAAGAGATAAGTTTAAAATATGGGGCAGGATGCATAATTTGTGGTTCCTGGTCTTTTCTGTTGATTAATCATGCCGTGTATGTATTATATGAATGGACTGTAAAAAGTCAACCAAAAAATATTTTTTGGACACATTCTAAATACATTTTTCAGCTTGTACACATTTGGCATTGTTTCAATATTTTCGTAATGAATACGCCGTTAAAATAAATCTTATTTTATCATTGTGACCCCAGCGTGATATTAAATGCAGAGATAAGTAGACAAATACTTGTTTACCTACATAGATCCGTGTTTCCTCTAAGGTAAGGTCAAACAAGTAAGTGTAGACAAAAGTTCTTAGGTTTTCGTTAGGTACTTACAACTTAGTGATCCTATGGCAATAAGTGAACTTGAATATTTTATATTTAAAAATACAACTTTAATGTAGGAATTAATACCTACAATATATATATCATATACCTTTTTATATTTTTCGATCAGTTGTTTTAAGATATTCAACAATTGAGTAAAAACATTTTTTATGAGAAAATCTTTTAAGATTTAAGGGTCTGTACTAATTTCCGATGGCTATTTATAAATACTATACTGTATTTACATCAAATATTTAACATTTATACAATGTCTTCATGGAACTTTATCCGTTTATAATACCTACATTTTACTTATTGTAAGATTTTTCTTCAATAAAGGTTTTTATTTGTTATTTAGTAAAAATTATGTATGAGTGTTTTATCCTTTGGCAAAGGATCTAAGTAACTTTTAGTTGTTTGCAAATATAATTGCTCCTTAGCTAATATGACAAGGTAGGTCTAACATATTATTAATAGGCCCCTCGACGGTAAGATATCCGCACTCTTGTTCTAAAGTGAAAACTTATTGTATAAGCTCGTGAACGTGTTTGCATTAAGTAGTTGCACCAACAATTGAACTACAAAACTATAAATAAATATCCACTGACATTCACACAGCGCCATTAGCTCCATATTAAGCGCAAGCTTGTAGTTAGGGTACTAAACAACTGATAAATATACTTACACATTATTATTTTTTGTAAATACATATGTACATATTATACATCGAGAAAAGTGCTTTTCAGAACAATTAATTTAACTTTATTGCTGTGCCCTTGCAGGTTTATGTGTATACTTATACCTATGTTGTAAACAGCATAATGCATGAAATAAATGAATATAAATATGAAAACATGTTCATGCACACAAATGTTTGTAATGCGCGGGGATCGAACCCGTAACCCTTGGTGTAGTAGCCGACGTCTCAATCGTTACATCAAATGCGTCGTCTATCGACTATCTAAGTAATAAGACAAAAATGTTAAATATTTTTCTGAGTTTCACTTTAATTATTTTTTCTTAAATTTATCTGAAATCAATTTAGCTTTAATAGAACCTACATATCAACATTGAGTTTCACGACTTCCATCAAGTAATCGAAAATATTTCTTTTCAAGTAAACGCATTTGCGTTAATTAAATAAATCCAAATAAATGTAAATTAAATATATATAAATTGTCTGTACAATATAATGTTCAAACTAATAAGTTCATTTCATTAAATGTTTTTGAAATAATTACTCGTGTGATCTTAGAGTCTTTGTTATTTACGGCGACACAAAGAGGAACTAATGTTGAAACAATATCGAAAGTACAAATTTATATGACAAAGCATGCAATTTCTGCCTTCAACCCTCAGAAGTATGTTTTATAGACCCCACTATTATTCAAAAAAACAACTAAGTTTTACAGATATAAGGTACACTTTCGTTTGAAATGACGTAAACACTTCGGTTTAACGTAACAATACAGATTGTAACTAGCAAAATGTTGGCTTTTCTTGGCGGTCTGTAAAGGGGTCCCAGATGATTTTGAATTCTCTCATAAGGTGTTTTGGTGAATTTTCGCATGGCAATACAGTAACGTTGTATTTTGATTTTTTTCCTTCAGCTACGACTTGCACCACTCGAGTTGAAAATATGAGGAAATTTTCTTGAATTCACTGGTTTGCGAGTTAAAGTGCCCGTAGCTACATTCAAATTAGCTTTCTGATTTTAAATTAGCTTAAACGAAATTTTAAGATCAAAACTCGATGGAAGATTATCTGTTTAATACATTTCTTGCGATTTGTTGTTTCTTTTGGACTTTATCGATGAAAATAGACGTGAAATTTAAGTAATTATTAAAAGACTTTTGAACTTACAAACTTATTAGCTCAGAACCTCAAAGGTAAAATATACAATTATTTTCTAGTTGAGGCTGGATCTTTGACTTAAAACTATTGTTTTTGACCATGTATGTACCTTTAATTATTCAATATGCCTATTTAATTAAAAGCAATTTGTAGCTTGCATTGGTAACAAACCATAAAATAGATACCACCTTAATTAATGAAAAATGAAAAAATATTTATTTACATTCACAATGATTAATTTTGCTGTAAGTGATTGAGACCACCTTTTAAGTATACGCATATACTTGTATCAGGCAGTCCCGCTCTTCATATAACATGGTAAGTATTGTACATTGTATTAAAAATATTTTAATTAAAAAGAACAAATTAATATCATCTACACATCTACATATTTCAATGACAATATTCATTTAAACATTCTCGTTTAGACAAATATCTCCAACAATTCTTTTTTTTTAATTTTTATTTGAATCGAATTATTTATTTCAGAAAATTGTGATCTGTAAAACGTGTTTTTTTATTAAACATACAATCTGTTTTATAAGCAAAACATTTGCATAACATTAAGTTTATACAAGGCATTATTTTTCTACAGAAATAGATAATTTTATAAAGTAATTAAATCATTATTATCATAGAATCCAATAAGCAATACCTTCACCAAATGCAAGCTTTTAGAGTATACCGATTCATAACAAAGTAACAAAAAAATTAGTGAGTACAACTCAAAAATAAAGTGTACAGTGAGGGTGACGGCCCGTACGCGGCGCATGAGCGTGTGGCGGTGCACAGGCGCAGGTCAAGCGCGTGCGCACCGCCACAAACATTCGGTAGAAATTTTCAGTTATTCTACTGATTGTGGGATGAGTTACCATAGAAAATGTTTCCTGACCTATATGACCTTGTACTTACAAAAAGAGCGTTTTCTTATTTGGCCCTTGTACCACCAATGACGCCTTAAGGCGCCAGATACAATATATGTTCTGTGTCTGGATTCTCGGCATTCAATGGGTTAACCGTAGAAACGCATTTATAGTACCTCTAGTATTGGAAATGTTTCGTGATCAGTGGTGTGGTATTCCACCAAGTTAGCCGTTTATCACCAACAATACCATAAAAAATTAAGGTTTTGTCTACTCTCGATCCCTCGGCCCCTAAAAATTAAATGTCTACTGGACCACCAAACGTAGTCCGATATCGGCCCTTGGGGGGACCAGAGTGGATTTTATTTTTGAAGCTAAGTTTGGTTTGAAACATAAATACCGCAGTAAAACATTGTTTCCTACAAATTCCAAATTTAAACCGTAGTATACAAACAAAACCGTGAGCACAATTTTTGCTAAAATTTAATTTATTTTCTAACTAGCAGCGCGTCGCGGTTTCGTCCGTAACGGAAACCGTTGAAGAGTAGACAAAGATACAAAACCAGGCGCTCCATGACACCATTGCACCAATCTGTTGCCAGAACGCTAGAAGCTAACTATTGACAACAAAATTTGCCAATTAGAAAATGATTCAATAACCAGTCAATTGAAGGCTTGATAAAACCACTAACGTATAAAGAATGTTTAACGGCCAAGTCACACAACATTACTCATAATAATCAAGTAATCGCAGTAAGGAAACTTAGACTTGGCACGTCTTTGTCTTGATTTCATTACTTTTTAGAGATAATCAAGCAGCTCCATCGAGACTTGGCTAGTTTTTTTAACAGAATGTTTTGGTGGGATTTCACTTCTTTGTAGAAACTTGAAAGGAATATTGGACGACACATTGGGTGTAATGGTCGGCTACTACACCAAGGGTTCCGGCTTAAATACCCAGGCAGTACAAATATTTGTGTGCATGAACATGTCTGTTTGTATTGGTCTAGCGTGCTCGACTTGGCGGGGGCACTACCGACCGTATCTCCGATTTTTGACATCGGATGAAGCAGCCCACCATGTTCAATATATGTTGTTCAAAAGCGGTATGTCGATCTCTTATAGTTTGGCTAGGCCCTTTCGTAATCTTATCAGGGTCACCAAGTACTCCAGATCTTCGAATATCCAAGTTTTTATAGTTTTCCCTTTATTATCATCATCATCATCAGCTCATTAAACGTCCCCACCGAGGGGCACGAGCCTACCCGTATAGGGTGTTTAGGCCTTAGTCGTCCACGCGGGCCCAGTGCGGATTGGACGACTTCACACACAACCTTCGAATCTCTTCGCAGGCGTGCATGAAGGTTTCCTCACGATGTTTTCCTTCACCGTAAGAGCGTCGGATAACGTACATATATTTTTCGAAAATTTGAAAATACATTGGTACGTGTCGGGATTTGAACCTCAGCCCTCCCGGTAGGAAGGCGACAATCCACACCATTGAGCCACCGACGCTCAAGGGTGCGTTCCCTTTATGTAGCCATTAAACCCTAACCCTGTACCAAATTTCAGCTTTCCGAGTTAATGGGGCTAGTTCTATTTTGATGATCATGAGTGAGTGAGTGTCTATCTGTCGAAAATGCGAAACTTTGCTTTCGCTTCACGTCAGAACTAAATGACCTACAGACTTGAAATTTTGGATTTAAAGTATCTTATAATATCTTACTAGATGACGAAAATTTCAGCGTTCTAGTATTATCCAAAGGTTCTCAAATTGGGGTCTGAAAATGCGGCGAAATGGATCCTGTAAAGGATAGTACGGCAGTGTTTGCTTCGCGCTCGACTTGGCGGGGGCACTGCCCTGCCCTTATATATATATACCTTAGTTTTGTTAAAATTGAGTTAGTTCTTTTTGCATTAGAGAGTAACAAATATTCATTCACATATCAATATATTCTAACAAAATTTTGTAAATTATTAGTAGGAATGGACATTTAATAAGATTCCCAAGGAAGAAACCACAAACGTATGATTTCAAACTGCGTAGTTTGGGCATTATAATACATATAGGTTAATTGACTTTATTTTTAAAACTGTTTCTTCAACAACTCTTGTCCCAAATACTTACGTCAAGGACTAATAAAGAGAACCCAAATGTTTGTTTGATATTCACAACTTAAGAAGTATACTGTGATCTAAGTTTGAGAGCACAACGACAACACACGGTGCATTTAAATTTTAATACAAATTATAAGCCTGTCCGTGGCTATATGCTTTTGATGACGATGCCACCATATTATAAAAAAAAATGTGTTAATGATTTTTTATTACTATATCGATCTTAATTTTACTAAAGCAAAGATATACAAAAAAATGTTATAAAAAAGTGATGTGTTACTTTTCTTTTCTCTTTTGTCAATTACATCTTAACAATACTAAAGGAATATCAGTACAATAATTGTGTGTAATAAACAATACACACTTCTCATATTTATTTACTTCATCTATTATTTGTGGGAACACAAAGGATCCCATTGAAATAGTGACGCCTCATCGTTATTGCTAAGTATATTATTCTATTCCAAGAATTTATGACTCATGAGAATGTTCATAGACATGGAAAGATACGGATTCAATACAAAGTCTTGCTAAATAATCGAGACAAGAATATTGTTATTGTGTTGTGTACTAGTATTAATAAAACCAAAATTGTTGTTAATCCTAATTGTATTATGCCTTATTTCTTATTCAAAATACTGGCAGCTTAAAACACAAATAAATTAAATATTAAATACTTTTTTAACTATGTATGGAATAAATTCTCGCGAACTAAACGGCCGAGTCTACATTAGGGCAATCGTACATCCGAGGCGTGCGCACAATCCACAGTCTACACTTCGCCTTTCGCGGCAGTACCGCGTAGACTCTGCTACGGACGCTACGCCCGCGGCTACGGGCCATGCCTGTCTGAACTTCGTGCGTGTTCTCAATACAAACTGCGTTGTGTTAGTGTGCGTACGTGACTATTTTTATTGTTTTTTTTTCCACTGGAGTTTGAAGTTTGTGACAATCGGATTAACAGGTTTGTTTTGAATATTTTTTAATAGATTTAGCATTTATGACTAATCTCAATTTATTGCGTTGAAACGGTTTAATATTGTACTATATTTTATTTACTTACTACAATATTTAATAAAATTATTTCCTACATTTTTAATATTCAAAGTTAGCAGTGTTTTTTTATTTTTAAAATAAGGAGTATCCTTCGAGATCATTTATTTCTTGATAGTTTTTTTATGATTTTGCTATAAAACTATATTTTTTTATAAACCCTTTAAGAAAAATAAAAGCTTTATTATTAAAACAATAAAATTTGTTGCGATTTCATTCAGATATTTTATTATAATGATAGTTTTATTGGTATCATACAGCCAATTTTCCGGTTTCCAGTTCGGAAACCCTCGGTATTAATATTAACATGCTGATGTAAATTGAATGCGTAAATATTTAATGTAAGTCGACCTTTTCATAAACGAAAACGTTAAGAATATTTTCCTTATTGAATAGGATACTCGTTTTATTAGAAGTCTTATAAAGGTAGAAAACTAATTTAAAAGCACATATTTCAATAAACGATTTTCTCAATCAGTTTTATAAGTATGCGCTTATTTGAAAAAATGTTATGGATTTTATTTTAATAAGCTCATATATTTATTGTTCAAGTAACAACTAAAAGTATTTACTATATTAAAACCAATAGCTTTTGGCAGAATAAATATTTACTGAGATTTTGTTTAAAAAATTATAATTGATGACGTCGTTGTGTCATAAAATTTGCTTTGGGTGCGCTTGTTCCTGACTTAATAGCCGGCCATATTTTAGAATTATTTTCAATACTCTCACTCTTATCAATTTATTGCAGTCCACAGGATACTACAAATCTTTTCCGAAAAAAAAATATTATCAGAAATTTAATATCTAGCGAAAAATCGCTAGATATTAAATTTCTGTACGCCATAAAATATGTTTTTTAATATAAGCGATAGGAAAAGTAAGCACCACAAAAAAGTTTTATTGACTTTTGTTGTAGTATGTTTAATCGTATTAGTGATTCGATGAAGTCTTTCAGAGTCTTTATCTGACTAAATCAGAATGTAAGACCCGCTATCGCAATCAAAAGAAAGTACCTTTAGCATTTTTAGAAATCAAAGCGATAAACCATAACTTTCATAAGTATCAAAACTATTATTTCATCATAAGGCATAGGTAATCATAACTTTCTTACTCATGAAAGTTTTGTTTTTGTCTTCTGGTTTAAAAAAATCTTTTCTTTTCTTCTTTTCTTTTCTTTTTGTTTTTTTTGTGTATTTCAGTGTACAATAAAGAATTAAATAAATAAATAAAATCTTATTCATTATCTTCATACTTATGAAATTTATAATTATGTCTGTCATTAAGCTTAGGCGGTACTAAGTATATAAAGAGTATGTAAGGTTAGTTGGGTGATGGCAAGTTGCCGGTGTCTCTTTTTTTTTGTTGGCCGCAGTTGGCCTTTACAGCTTCACTGAGCATTGGCGAGTGCAAATGGCTCGTACGACAGATAGGTTGCATCACGGGCGCATTGTTTGGATACCATCAGGCGGGTTTACACCTCATTGACAACTCATCAACAACATCAGCCTATAACGGCCGACTCAATGGCATAGTATATATATATATATATATATATATATGTGATCCTTCAATTTATAGATTGCACTACGAGCGCATTGCTTTGATACCACCCGGAAGAATTTTAGCTAATTGTACACCTTAATATCACTTATTTCTACCATCATCACAATAACGCTTTAATTATAGGGTGAGACTTACGGTAAAGTACTAGATACTGAGTTTTATCGTCTTTACCGCTTCAAACCTTATTTGAAAAGACAATAGAAAAAATATCCTGGGGTCAGTTAAACCCAGGAGACTTTGATCGTCTACGGTAGTTATTACACTGTTTTTTTTTTCGGTATTACAGATGTTTTTAATATAAATATCCACTGACATTCACACAGCGCCATCTAATTCCAAACTAAGCATTGAGCCTGTAATATAGGTAAATTTAACTAGAACCGCCAGGGTTCACACACAATATAAAATTTATTATGTCTTTTGAATAACACAACTGCGTTATCATATATTATATATATCAATTATTTCTTAGTGCATTAGTTTTTTTATGATTTTGCTATATTGTTTTACTTACCGTCAAATTGGTTGTCTGCTTGATTGCTTACTTGAAGCATATTTATAATAAATTATATTGCTATAAAACGGAATTATTTTGACAACTGTACGTACGTCTTTACGTTCAGTAATGTGGTTATATGTGTAATTCACTTGAAATACGTAACAAGGGTCACCCGCAAGGGTCTTTGTCAGTTGGATAATCTGAAGAGATCTCTCTAATCTAGGTTACAGACAACCTTAGCTGAAAACCAAATTGATCCGGCTATAAACCGCCTAGCTTTGCTTTCTTACCAAACTACCCTTAACTATGTCACTAAAATGTATTCATTAATATGTTTATATAAATTTAAAGGGTCAGTTTTCAACATTCAAGTATTTGATGTTACTTAATATTGACATTTGAATGTTTACAAAAAAAATATGAGAAAATCTAACATTAGCGAGACTTAAGTTTTAGTTACAATGGTTATGTAATTTTCTAGGATAATAGAAATTAAAAAATGTACTATCTTCTTGTCCTCGCTAATCTGTGGAATATCTGAACCCCATGGCGGAACTTTTACTGGTTGGTAAGATTTGATTATGAAGAAAAATATGAACTAAGAATAGCTTTACAGATCTATGTAGGGCTTGAATTTTAAACTTGCGCACGCCTACGAAGAAATTCAAAGATTGTGCGTGAAGTCAGCCAACCCGCACTGGGCCTGCGTGGACGACTAAGGCCTAAACAGGCTAACATGGTAGGCTCGTGCCCCTCGGTGGGGACGTTTGATGAGCCGATGATGATTAATTTTGCAATAGTTTTTAGACCTAGCGGGGCTTATCATGGGTTGTATTGATTGTGCATTCTGTGATGGCATCCGCCACGTGTAACACATACAAAGATTTAACATTCGAACAAGGGCCTCTGCGCTGTTGGCTTCGGCTCCACACACGCTTTCCAAATGGTTGGGCCACTATTTGGCCCGTGAATCTTAAGGATTTCTAAAACATAATAATAATAATAAGGTTTTTACCTTTTTACTTTCAATGTTTTTATTACAAGCGTTGCTAAGTTTTAGCTAGTGTGATTTCTTTTTTACCATCATAATATCTTTCTTCATGCAGCTCTGTTCTGGAAAAACAGGGTTAGGCAGATAGTTTGATGACGTCACAAGTTAGAAGCTGCACTGCAAAGACGATAGTTGGCACTTATTATTCTTAGGCAGGATATTCCATATTTTAGAGAATTCCTAACGTTATTCTTAAAAAAAAACAAACTGTACTTCAAAAAACATACCTTATAAATTACGTAATAAATAGAACAAGTCTACTCCTAAGCTACGCTTGTTATTTTCCTTTGTCTTAACTACTTATATCTAGCTGACAAACAGAATTATTTATATTAATTGGAGACCATACATCGCTACAACCTCAATTTCATATTAATAAACATATTTCTAAACGTTTACGTATTTCTTTATATTTATAATGAATAACGCTCTTTGTTTAAATGTCTTGACCTTTGAAAGTTGACTGCGTATCCCTTCATAGCAAAGGAATAAAGCTCAAAACTTCGTTCAATGACTTTGGCGGCATCAAAAAACACGTAGAATTTGGCAATATTAAAACTCAACAAACTTTAGCGGCGTGCAAGGGAGTTTTTTCTCATTTACAAACTTTTTTACACCCAAACCTGGAGTTTGACCGTTGCTCTTCCGAATTTAATTAGATTCCAATTGGGCAAAAAAGTTTGATGACAAAGACAATGGATTTTGTTTTAATTAACATTTTCTCATTTCACATTGTTTACAGGCGTTAAATTTGGCGATAGCTGTGAATTGTTCAGAATTAAAAGTTGTTGACGATTCGCGACTGAGCTACTGTTAATTATAATTTGTTTCAGTCTTTTGCGCTTACTAAAGAGAGGTTCTCACATTTAGATTAAAATAAAACGAAATAAATACTACGATAAATAAAAAAAAACCTGTGCAAAGTTTTAAATGATATTATCCAACTCAATATTACAGAACTTCAAACTAAATAATAACTACTTTAATTGTATATCATTCATCTTGTGACCTGAATACTAAACTTTTAAACATATTAAGTCTTTGGGACAACTGTCTCTGCTTTTACATAAAGAAATGCGGTGTACAATAACATCTGCAATAACCTTCCTGCGTCTGTGCTTCCCAATACGTACAATTTAGGGGTTTTCATCACAAGAGTGAATAGGCATTATTTGAATTTGCGTGATTACTTCTTAGGCTGCAACGTCACTTTCCATCAGGTGAGATAGCAGTCAAACGCACTTGAATTACAAAAAAAACAAGTCTCCGCGATCTGTATGCCTCTATGGTCTAGTGGTTTCAGCGTTGGTTCAGATCGCTGAGTGATTTATTTTAAAAAAAATAATCAATTCTCTGCGATCTGAATGCCTCCATGGTCTAGAGGTTTGGTCAGCATTAGTTCAGATCGCTTAGAAATCTGGGGTCTGGGGTCGAATAAGACTGAGAGGCCGCATGGTGAAAGTGACTTTGTGCGATTTCGCCCATTTTGGTTAGGATATTGCACGCTGAATGATCTAATTGTCTAAAAAAAAAGATGAAGTTTGGCTTCAGAAGACACATTAACCACTACTAATCTTAGAATAGTATTCGTTGACACCAAACAATCCACATTAGGCCTGCGTAATAAGCTACGGCACAGTCTCCTTATAGCTACCTCTCTATAGGCCTATTTCCTAGAGTGAAACGTTTAAGCCGATGATGAAGTGCTTGCAATGGTGGGGATAATCCATAGGTTTATGGATGTCCCCTTGGTTCCTGGCGGAATGGAGGTGGAACCTCGCAAATACCGAACAGATATCGTTGTTTGAATGAATGCGTTCTGCACTCTCCCACAATCTGTCAAAAGACGACATGTTCATAAACTAAGACGAGTTCAGTTATTAAGAACCCTATTTTTTTATTTTACAAATATACAGAATAATAAGGACGCTCATATGATGATGAGTAATATGCCTGACCATGACAGAGCGATATTATTGGAGACCAACCATAATACTTCCCATATTCTCCGTCAATGCGGGACTGCGCCCATCACCCGACAACAAATGTTAGGTCTTTTATACCCGGTAAATTTACTAGCTTTAGTGACCTAATGCCTAAACATAGAAGTGCAAAACACATATTTCACAGGAAGAAATCTGGCACTGCGGTGGTATCTACCTAGATGACTCAGTACCAAGTCTACCGCCTAGTATATAAGTAAGGAGCCCTACACAATGTAGAGTAGCCCTACAATAGCAGATTAGGTAATACATAATGTAGGATTATCTTCTGAATAGTCATTTTATTGCTTCATGAAAGAGATCCACAATCAAGAATCGCGTTACTCTAAAACCTAAGCAAATTGCTTATTTTAAACTTTGTTCATTTTCATATCTAACAGCCTAAGGCGGTAAGATAAACGCCATCTCTGCAACTACTTTATAACATCTTTAATTGAATCATTAAATATCTTCTTGGAAAGTAGCAAGATAGGATTGAACACAGTAAAAATATAAATACTACCTAAAATTACTATATAAAGTCATCTGTTTCAACCTATTAATATACCTTGATTTATATAAAGAAAGAAGGAAGAAAATACATTTATTTGACTACAATATTAACATATACATCTCCGACTTATTTATTATAACTTTAGAAGCAATATTAACTGAAACCACATACTAATAAATAAGTTTTGAAGTCTAATGAAATTCCATGTTACCTTATCCAAGCGGTAAGCAAACATCCTGCCCCAACCCGTTAAAGGAACAGAAATATTTATTTAACGACCGTAATATGAAGTTATACCGCTATAACAGTTACGACTCTAGTACAGCTGTGTTCAGGTCTGAAGGGAAAACTCAAACTCAGATAATAATATATGAATTCAGCATATAAGTTAAGACGACCCATTTCGTTTGCCCAGTGAAGCTGTAAAGGCCATCTGCGGCAAATAGCAGTGGTCAGATCGAAAAAAACACCCATTTGGTGTAATGGGTACACCCAGGGTTCCGTGTTCGATCCCGGTCAGTACAAACATTTTTGCACACGAACATGTCTGTTTGTATTGGTCTGGGTATTTATATGTATAATATGTATGTATTTTCAACAAAAGTATAAAAATATGTTATCACCCTTAATACAAGCCCACGCCTAACTTGGGTCTAAATGGCGTTATATGAATGTTAGTGAAAAAAAGGTATCTTACATAATATATCTGACTAATTTGTTGTTCTCGTTAATATAATTTGTTATTACTGGAAACGGTAATAAGCTTCGATAGTGATACCATTTTTCTCGGATGCTGATTATAACGAACTATCGGTTAGCTTGGTATGGACATGTCATGAAGAGGGAAGAATGGCACGTTATAAAGCGAGTGTTGAACCTGCATGTGGATGGATGCTTAAACAGAGGAAGGCCAAAGAAAAGATGGATGGATTGTGGAAGGATATGAGTGTGAAGGGGGGTTTGTGTGGATGACGCATCTGATAGAGATGAATGGAAAAAAGGCATTCTGCGCCGACTCCAAGTAATGAGATAAGGGTGGGTGAATGACGATGATGATTACAACGAACTATTTGGAAGAAACCCCAAAATTTGGATGATACTTGAAAAATCAAAAATAAGTATAGATAGGCCCTTATGTTGTCAATTTATTTCATTGGTTTCAGACTCCAAGTATTACTTAAAAAAACCTCTACCCTAATACCTTATCCCTCTACAGTAATAGTGAAACTGAAATGAAGCAAACCAAAGCTAGAAAAACGAAAAATTAAAACTAGTTGTTGCTAATTTGTATGGTGTGGAACCTTAAAAGTAGGTTTTCTTATCACATAGGTAGTGAAATCTATACACAAGAGAACCAACCCTGATTTCGAAAATACCGCTCAACTGTACTGCTTCACGATCTTTGTATAAGTTTAATAAGTATTTCAAGAAGGTTATTTGGCAGCTTAAGGTCCGTACCAAAGGCTCCTAAGCACTTTATATTACTCTTGCCTTGAAAACCTAATTTTAAGATCAGATTAATCAACAACCTGGAGGGTTACCGCCATCTCTTGTTACAATAATATTACTTCGTCTTTTCTGGTACAAAAATGCTAACGTATTATTATAAAATACTATTTTCAAGATTGCGGTAACCCCCCAGGTCAACTTAGATGACGGAGTTACCAAGCCGTCTTATTTAAAGCCCTTAATTAAACGCCATATTGCTAGCCCGATCAGACGGCTTTCCGTGACTATATTATCTTCCCTCAATGAGATTTCCAACCTTTTCGATCTAGAAGCGATCTCTAAACTTTAACTGTCGTCTTAGTGTACTAACCAAAGGAGACGTTATGATAGACGGTTCTATAGGTTAGGGTTTAGCTGCAGCTGTAATATTTCATCTTAAAAGAGATTGAAAAGATTTGACATAGATCGATGGGCGGCTTCGTGACGGAACTCGATTTAGCGTTGTATTGAAAAATGGCCTATATTCTGTGATGAGTGATCGGTTAAACGGGCTGGAGAAAAGTAAACAATTCATATATGTGTATGGACAGAGTGTTGTGCTAAATAGCCAATGAGAAAAGTTGTTTTTGAGTATGAACCAATTCGAAGGGTTAAAAATATCAATGAAACAGTAACGAAGATGCCAATTGGATAAAACAATGCTTAATATGTATTATATGATTTAGCAATCTTTTTAAACATTAATTTCTAAAAATAAATATATATATATATATTGACGATTCGACAGTATCTTTGTAGATTTTTTTGAATAAAGCATTTTTGAATTGTTTTTTTTTTAACAGAACTCTCTTCTCTCGTTTGTTAGCACCGTAGCTATAACGTTACAGTAGTCTAGAAAGTTGATTCTTTACCATCAGATGGGCTGTATTTCCGTCTATACAATATGTTTGAAAAATAAAATAATATTATATGATCCTCTTAAAAGGACAGAAAGTTATCGTTATCATTATTTATTGTAGTATGTAGTAATTATATAATTTATATTAAATACACAATACCAAACCTCTTTTAATGATAGAATTGAAGTTATTTCCATTTAAAACAAAAAACCCCAGGTCACCCATCTAGCATTTTATTTTTAAAATTGCACGCTCTCGTTTTGGACGCCGCTGATTTGAATATGAATTCTTAAAATGAATTCGTATCACAAATGCCGCAGGTTGGTAATTCTATTACTTATATACATAAAAACTTCAGTATATGTAGGTTTACCTGAACACAATTATACAAACATTCACATTTTTTTTTGTAAATGGATATAGAACTAGAAGCTTTAGTATCATGCCTATGTTCACTGAATCGTTGGTTAAAGCTAAAATCCTCTAAAAGCATTAAGGAAGGTGCAGTTTTGTTGTATTTGATGTTAGTGAAAGTTGATTTAAATAGTTATCTGTTTGGTTTAAGGTTTGGTTATAATGATTATAACTCACAGCAAAACTCAAATTTCATTCATAATCACGTCATAGTGACTTCTAGTATGCTCGTGCTTTGAATTTTGTATCCTTTTAATGACGCTTTATGGTCAAAATTTTAATGATATTTTTTGTCATAAATATAACATGTGTCAACGTTTGTGTCGAAAAGCTCGGTGATTTTTTGGTTGATATTTCTTCGTGATTAACAATGATGTATAAAAGTATGGATTCGTGATATGCTCACAAAACAATCGAAAAAAGTGTTCCGAATGCATTGACAGCACACATACACATATTACGAATTTCGAACACATTTACCTAAACAAAAGAGTACAAACTGTACTCTCTCCGGCGGTTCGTTTTTGAGGCACGGATGGCGTATCTACCTTTATATATACAGAATATCATTGCATTCTAATGAGTTTATTGGCGACAATAACCTTGTGCATTTCCATCTACTTTGCAACTCCGCTAGTTTGCAATGTAGCTGAGTATATTACTCAATTGCTTAATTAGAATTAAACAAAGACGACCTCCATTTTGTAACTGTATGGCGTGACTAGAGTCTGATAACCAACTAGCATTCAAATTAAATGAAACAGCATATCGTGTACATAATTATACAAAGTAGTTATTTAACTTGGGAGTTCCTGGGAAGTTAGCAAAAGCGATAAAATTCCTTTTTCTTTTCTTGTAGGTATAATACCAACACAGTTGTTTAATACCAACATTTCAAAACCCGCCACGTACCAATGTGTTATAGAATTTTTCATAATTATATGTACTATCCGACGCTCTTACGGTGACGAAATACATCGTGACCACATGACAAATCCAGCGTACGCCAATGAAGAGATTCAAAAGATGTGCATGTAGTAGGCCACTCCGCAAGGGGCTCGTGTGGATAACTAAGGTCTGTACACCCTTTACGGGTAGGCTCGTGCCCTTCAGTGGGGACGTATAATGATTGATGATGACACTTGTTTCCTGAATACAAATAAAAACATGCCCAATAACACAGTTCAACGGATAAATGTAAGGCTTGCACAATGAACCTGCACCGAGTGAAACTTAACGAGTTATTAGTTTTCCTTGTGTACCCGTGAACAAGCCAACGCAATGGGAAACGCTGCCGATATGAAAATACAGTTTCATTTTGCAAACTGACTCGGTGACTGTTGATCCGGAAAATAAGTATAGTTCATCTGTTTTAACTACTGCTGTTGTTTACATTGGCGTTCGTATTGTAGCTTTTATACTGTGGCGTTTATAGGTTTAAACCATTACAACGAAATGACGGTTGTTAATTTGAATTGGATAATTTTGTTTCTATCCTATAAATGGAAAATGCTTCCGTTGAAATACTAGTGGCTATTGCGAAACTGAATTATTATTCTAGGAAATACGGATAAGAATAAATACTAAATATGAAATAAAGTTTAATGGAAAGGTGAAAATAAAGAGCAAGGTGAAGTTAAAGGATAAGAAACATAGAGAGTTAAAGAAGACTATAATATAATATTTTAAAGCGCCTGTCATAAAAACATGTTTGTCGAACATGCGTATTTCATGATATCAGTAAATAGCATGTTTATTTATTTATTTAGAAAGGTACGCTAACAGTGCATATATTTACATTTTCATCATGTACAGGTTGTATTAGATCTGATATATATACACCTATTAAAAGCATACACAGCATTATCGATAAAAATTAAAACTTATTTGACAAAATTGAGACAACACAAAATATACAAATATATTCAGTTTGGTTTCTGCGGCTCAAAGATCCAGGCACCTAATTAGCTTTACTTAAAAAAACGAAATAATGAAATATTTATTTTTGAGTCAGAATACTAAAAATTCCTTAAGCCCAATAACTTAATCTCAATACAAGATAATTTCTACTCTTAACTGATTCAGTATGAGCCATGGTGATGCAGACATCATGAACCTGATCTTACGTGGCAACCTTCATAGAGAGACTATTACAAACACGAACTTTATCTTAATATTTATATATTGAAAGTCAAAAAGGACCCAATGGATAAAGCATCACAATTGTTAGCTCCAATTACTTTCATGGGAGAAATAAATCAGTTTGAGGATTCCTTGTAACATGTCTCCCTTAGTAAAACAAAGTAATATTTATCATGAAATATTTAACAAAAACAATAAGACTTTCAAGTATCTGCGAGTACTTCTTATCTACATCGAATCAGTACCGATTCCCAAATTCAATCCTGAACCAATGAGACGATACACAAAGCCGTGAGTGCTAACACGATTCTTAAATTAGCTCGACCATGAACTAAACCATGAAAACACTAAACAGGTACTGGTACGTTGCGTTACTAATATCGTCCGGTAATTGTGCTAATAACCTTTAGCTTATCGAGTTTAATATCCTCTGCTCATTAAACGTTTTTCAAAATTAGTCCGTCCGTAAACTTTATATATTTCAAAAACTTAATTCTACTCATCGAATACTTTATGTTCCTGTTATTTTTTCATGTATCTTTTGAGTTATAACAATAATATCTGTAATTACATCCGCAAGTGTGGTCATAATTTTGCATGCGGGCAAAATCAAGCATTTTCAAGGGTGTCGACCTTTAGTTCTATAGTTTCTCAGACTATAAATAAAAAATTGTTCATGTATCTGATCCATAGAACTTTTATACGGCCGGCTGTCGGAATTTGACTGTAAATGTGAAGAACAAATTTCTTTGAACCTTAAAGAACAGGGTCTCCTATTACAAGTATCTATAATATACTTAAAAGGAGTCCCTGGACAATGGCTACTGTAATACGATATTTAAAGGTAAATGAAAAGTAATTTATTGAATACATGTAATTAAAAACTGTGTACATGGAAAAACTTCGTACATTTGCAAAGAAATTTTCGTAGTATCCGTAACAGCTCATAAGAAATGTCCGCACTGATTGCGTAGTATTACGTAACGAAGAAGACAGATTAGTTTCCTAACTTAATTAGTGACCGACAGTTAGTTTTTATGGGGTCACGGATACTTGTATAATTGATTACGATTTCAGCTTGAAAATGGTTGGAATATTTTTCCGTTATAATAGTTTTATTGATGGAATGGCTCTCAGCAAACGAATTTGGAACTCAAACCAACCTATGGAATGTGTGTTAAGTTTAGTATGGTAGTTAACACCCACGAATCCTAATTGGGCTTACGTGCTAGGCAACGGCCTGATCTCACCATAATCATAATTTGTAATGAAGTATGTGCTCCGCAATCACATGTTTTAGCATGATTGATTGAAAGAAAGAAAGTTTTGCATTTTATTTCTTTGACAATGCGAGATTATCGGAGGCTCGAAACCAACCTTCCCTCTTTTTATGTTTCCTTCACTACAAATAACTTAACAAACTCGATATGTATCGTTGATGTATCTTTTTAGGCTTCATATTTAGAGAGACTTAGTTCTGGAAAGAAGCCAAATCACAAGACCACCGTGGCAAAATTTCTGTCCAAAACACCGACGGTCGCTATGTATTGAAGTCAAGGTTACTAACCACGAAATCGAGACCAACAAGGGTTCTCGTTAGAATCCAACGCTTATGCAATTTTATTATTTGTTGCATTGATCTTGCGTGAAGTCATAGCACCATAGCCATGTTTTCAGGTTTTAACTAGGGAAAACACAAATCAAGCGTATAATAGAGATCATTCTTGTTTTTAAAAGTTAGTATATTTTTTTGCAATGTTTTTACGTTTTATCTCGTGCAAATGACAATACCTTCAACAATCAATGCAACAAAACTTAAAAACAGTTATTATCGAGTTTCTTCATGGTAAATGTTACAGGTTTTTTAAACTTGAGCTAGATTCACAAAACTTTAAAGAACAATATGACGTTTCAAATGCATCTCTTAATGAAAAAGAAGCGTCGAGTGTCAAAAACTCGCAGGGGATAGGACTAATTATAACAATAAAATTATTCCCTCAATATTTTATTATTTCCCGTATCCGAAATAGTCTTTAAAATAATATTATCTAAGTTTGATTTGTTATTTTCGTACTCCATACCAAATGATGTGAAAGAAGAAGTATGACAGGAACGCATAAAGTAGTGCTCTATCATTTATGTCCCTTTATTTATCTGCATTAATTTGAACTCAAACTCAAAATGTCTTAATTTAAATAAATTCGTCATACATATCCCTATACTTTTAAGAAACATACGCTTACCCAGCCCTTACAAAACTCTTAACTGTACAACATCCAAATAAAGCATATATAATACTTATTTCAATTCAACCAGACAGGTATCCTCTGCGCCATTACTTCAATATTACGACTCAGAGAAAAATAATCTAGACCCCCAACGTCACAGGCAATAGATAAAATTCAATTCACCTCGGCTCTCCGCGCACGTTCATAATCACATTTGGCGAAGCTCTCGCGTGTAACCCGATTATCTTAAAGGTATAAACTGATCAATCAAAGCCTTTTATTGTGCCTTAACATCCCCTTTTATATACATACGAACAACACGTTCAGTCGTCTTCTAAATGAACTATACAAATACAGCTGGATCTAGGATACTCTTTTGTTTTTTTAGTAGTTGACAGGGTAACAAATATTGTTCTACATTGTTTTTACCCAAATAAAAAATTATAAAAAACAACATATCTATAAAAAGTTACGAATTGCGTGAATTTTTTTCCAGGAATCTGTCAATACAAGCATGCTCGATCTCTTCATCCTCATATTCGTCATTCACCTACATCTGGTATGTAAACATATAATCACTTGTTCAAAATTGAAAATCGGTCAAGGGTTAGTATTCTTTGCCGCCTTTCTTTGTGCCATATTCTTCACTATCATCAAATGAGATGTGATGGCCAATTAAGATATAATTGTGATCACACTTCTCGCGGGTAACGAAAGAGCAGGTGTTACAAAGAACGGGTGTAAGCGCTTTGTTATTTACTCAACTTTTTAAGAAACTTCTATCAGCCATATGAGAGCTTTTATAGTTTAAAAATTTGCTTCATATAATTAATTGATAACAAATAATATGATTCTGTACAAAACACATTTTTTTTTAAAAGAGTGACTACTGTATTTCTTGCTGTATTCTTCTCATTGGAAAACTGCCGTCCGAACCAGTGGTAGCTTCATTTGACATTCTTAAGTGTTCTGTAAGAACCTAAACTGAATAAACACTTTTCATTTTCAGAGATTAAGGAAAATCTCTCTTTTATTGTGGAGAAAACTCTGTCCTGTAGTGGACTACAGTTATAGAAGGTAGTAATGAGGTTTTTTTTCACTGTAGCCTACTGATTTAATTTATTCATTAAAGTCCGTCTCGCGGTTTCCCTCCTAATGTTTTAAAACATATGTACTACAGTTCCAACATGCTACTTTAATTATAAACATAAAACAAATGGCCGCCATTTTATTGCCACGATCACGAGCACAATATCCTTAAACCTATTCAAAAACCTTGGTGGGCGTGTAAATGGTCACTCATGAAAGTTTCATTGTAATCGGAATAAATAAATACTAATATTAAAATGCATTGAAGGACAAACAAGAATGTTATGCAGACCTTGGCCTATATTACTACTGAATTAACTAAGCTATTTAATATAAGCGGCTATTTCTTAATATTAAGCTATTATACTGTTTTTGGTTTCCGTAACCGCTTTACAAGTTCTAGAGTGGAGACCGCGTCTCGGCAAGCGTAGCGTAGGACGCCCTCCGGCCCGATGGACCGACGACTTGCGAAAGGTCGCTGGTAGAGGCTGGATGAGAAAAGCGGAGTACCGGGATACATCAATATTTAACTCAAACACAATATTAAACCACGCGTGACAAGATTTTCACAGACTATTCGGAGCCAATCACAGGATAAAGGGGTCACAATTAATGACGTCATAAACACTTAAAATGCAAAGCGAAGGTTATCTCACACCGAAACTATCACCGCAATAAGAGTTTTGCTCGCTCCATTTTATTTGATAGTTATTTAACGGTTTTCTTTTATTTCCCAACCAATGGCAATGTTAATGGCCCATTCGTGCTTATTGGCTGTAGTGATGCCAAAACGGATATTTGAGTGGCTAATAAAGTGATTCTAATTTTATTGAAATTCGTATAGGAGAATTACAAACACAGTAAAATTTGTTTCGTTTTCCGTCAACAACGTTTGTTTATATTAAAGGAGGAAAATATAATAATTTATTTTAGCAGGGCATAATGCGTAGAACCGATGGCTGATTGGGCGGAAAGGTACTCGAGTGGCGATTGCGTAACGGAAAACGAAGCGTTGGCCGACCCCCAACCAGATGGACTGATGACCTGGTTAAAGTGGTGGGTAGCAGATGGATGACAACTGCAAGGAATCGGCCCGCGTGGAAAACATTAGGGGAGGCTTTGGAGGCGCTGTGGGAATGTCAAAAAAAATACATTCTCGGATACGTTGTTATATGTTGAACATTTGGAATTCAGTAGTCTATTCACAACGAGCTAAGCGCTAACAAGCTCCAATCAAATGATTTATTTAAACTCCTTTATTTCTACTATGGAAAATTAAACGCAAATTTCTAATTTATTTTATTTGATCTACGAATTTATTATGAATACATTTTTAATAAGACATACGCAATTGGATATAATATTAAAATAAGTTACCTTACCCGTTTGGATTCTCAGTGCTGCATGTTTATGGAAAATATTTCGTATTCTGGATACATTAAAATGTATTACCTCGGGCACGAGTTACATTTTATGCATTGGCAAACGTTGCATCTCGATATTCAAATATATTTCCTACGAGGAATATCTAAATACTTGCCTACGAACATGGTTCAGTTCATTTGATAGTGACGTTCCTAAATCAAAGTTAATAAGAGATATTTTCTGAACAAGTAAAAGTTATCATATTAGACATATTATATGATTGTCTAGACATAAATGCTATAAGTGGAGACTTACCATTAGCATTGTATTTATAATTAAGTTGTATTTATTTGATATTTAAGCTGTTAGTCTTCCTAAAATAAATAAATACAGTTCACTACGACAACACGCTTACACACACGCTCACAACATACATTACACAAACGCGCGCGCGCACAACACATACGCCATCCATAAATGTCGTAACTGCATCTTTGTTAATATTGTTATTCTATAAACTTGATCTCTTTTTTATTTATCATCTTCATATACTTTTTTTATTCATCATCACTATACGACCCACCAAAGGGCACGAGCCTACACGGAAAGGGTGTAAAGGTCTCAGTCGTCCACGTGGGCCTAGTGCGGATTGGCCGACTTCACGCACAATTTATTAAGTTTAATTAATTTCTGCGTCACACACTGTCTCATTGTCATGTTAGCACTATTAATGTAGTTAGCTCTCATGTCACTAACCTCGTGAAATAGCTGAAAAGATGACTGTGGGGGAGGTATAAGATTCCACAGAATAAAAAGCCTACGACTCAAGGTTACCTTAGAATTGCAAAAGACGTTTGCAAGGCGATAACGACTTATAGCCTTTGGATAATGGCATAGATAATACCTTTCCCAGGCATCGCTACTTTAAATAACGCTAAAGGAAATAGGGCAAAGCGGGGATTTCTTTAACGAGGTGCCGATGAAACACTGGGGTATTGTTTCTTAAGGGCATCGATAGGAAAGGTCACGCCTTTTTTGTATCATTAAAAGTGGGCTGGTGCTTCGCGTAAAATGGATTTTTTGATGCCGATTTTTTTGCATGTATGAACGTCTATTGCAGAGGGTATTTTGCGTTACAAGACCAATTTAGCGATCGGCACGTTATTGTGAGTTTATTCTAGGTCAGTTATTACACTAT
This sequence comes from Leucinodes orbonalis, assembly GCA_019425675.1. Lineage (NCBI taxonomy): Eukaryota > Metazoa > Arthropoda > Insecta > Lepidoptera > Crambidae > Leucinodes > Leucinodes orbonalis. The sequence continues at coordinate 47,933 of PQWD01003400.1, forward strand.
ATCGTAGATTGCTTAATCCTAGTACTTAAGTAGACTTGTTTCTCTTGTATATTTAAAAATAAAACACAATAGAAAATTTATTGTGAGACGGCTGTTCCTGGCATTCATCGATATGTTCCCAAAAAACTTACTACCTCAACTTCGGCACTTTTTCTTCAAACTTTTTTTAAGAGGATGGAGCATCTTGCGAAAGGATTTTACCCAGAAGATATTTTCACGTGTTACCTATGACAGTAGTTTTGAAGAACCTTTTGCTTAGACTACCAGAATATAAATAGATTCAACGCGCCTTAATTTTGTCGGCTATTATGAAATGCAGACAGCCTATTTCATGGTCATCAATGGCAAAAGTCACCTAAAAACACTTGCGATCTCAATAAGAAGACCGTGGATGCTATCTGAAGTGGAACATTTGTTTATCCAGTAACTTAACTGCCTGTGTCTCCAGATGATGAATAAATGAATGGTTTCGTTTTTTCTAAGAAGTCTCAAGTAGGCAATCCAGTAGACTGCCCCCTTGCAACTGTTTCATGATGTGCCATGATACGTAACATTTTCAGTGATAATAAGAAGTCTCTGTTGCCTTTTATATAGACAGTAATAGTCTAGCCCTTCGGCTTGAGCCGCAGCTGTATAAATGCTGCCTTTAATGCGGGAACAATGTAAAGCAAGCAAATGTTAGCATTGTATAACTGCAACTAGCAACACCATGAAATATCATGAAAGCAATGGTCGTTTTAAACAACATATTTTCATCACACGTTCTTATGTGTGATATATTATTATATAATATCTTCACACATTCACAACCGATCATAAATAAAATTACCCGAATGTTTCTAAGTAACAAATTATAAAATAGCTTTTCTTTTGTAAGCGTGGCACACCGCAATAAATTCCAAAGCGATTGACGTAAAATGGTTACATTCTGTTTTATTTATTGCTTGGACAACGAATTTAATTTAGACGCTTTCAATACGAAACATAACACGACTGAAGATTGATTCTACTTCTTTCTAATATTGTATTCAATCAAATAAATTATACTTTTACTTTACTTTTCAATAACCAACTTTCAATATCTGAAAACTGATCTGTTAGTTAATGTTTCTAGTTACGTAATCTTATTTAAATTTCTGTATTAGGTCAGAAAATAGCAAGCTGGACATGCACGTTCAGCTGTCCCTGATGACTGTAACTAATTCTTATCTAAGGTCAATCAAATTTTTCATCTACTGGTTTTAGCCTACGAAATAACGTCTCTCTCTTAAGCAGTCCTCTGTTGAAATTATGTTTCCCCATTTTACGTCAGATATTGATTTCCATACCTACCTTTTGGAAGTTGTCAGACCATTTACATGTTATTGGACCGGGGGACATCTTACGTGCCACTGGCCAAAACACGGCAACCGCTTCATTACTCTTCTGCCCAAATAAATGCCCATCCTTACTGAGATATACGTCGTTTAACCTACCCACGGCCATTACAACTTTTAAGGTAAACTCTACTTTTTTTTATTATTAAAAAAAGGCCAAATAACAATCATTTAACTTAAGTTTACCCAACAAAATGTTTTTAAATAGGTAAGTATAATTTTACAGTCAGTTTAAATCTTGCCAAATCTAGAAGATAAAAAATAATAAATTACCCAACATAATATTCAAGAACTTGTTGGACTTTTTTTATTGACCCAGAAAACATGTCCTTTAAATCAATGCATAAAAAATATTTTCATGTAACTGTAAAAAAATATCTGGCAGTTTGTGGACAACAATGTGAAAATTCTTTAATAAAGTTGTCAAATTTATGGATGGTGGTAAAAACAAAACTATAAAACATATTAATGGCGGTAGGTTTTTCTTCGTAATCAGTTTTCTTACAGCAAAGTTTTATGGACTTCATCTTGTCAATAGTACTGTTAATGTTTTTTTTGTGTGAGGTCCCACAATTTTTTTTATTATTTAAGTGAACGGGACGATCAGTTTACTCACTTGGTGGTAGATAATAATAAACTTTATTTTCAAATAAGTATCACTAATATATATGTAAGGATGGTATTCTAGGGTAAACAAATTAATTAATTAAAAAAAGAGTATTTAACAGGCTTTGAGATATAAATGTAGCTAGTTACAGGCGCTGAAGGCAGTGACAAAGTTTAAGAAAGTGAAAACAAACATGCTATTGTGAGGATTTTTAACAAAATTGCTAAAGTTCCTTTTTTTAATTTGGTCTCTTTACTGAGCTCAATGGCGCAGTGAGAAGGGCGTCCGACTAAAGTGCTTACGCAACTATACGAGTATTAATACTATCTTTATTTTCTCCGTGCTTCGAAAGGCACTTTTAACCATTGGTCCAAGCTATTTTAGGATAGTATTTGTTAAAATCCATCAATCCACAATAAATCCACGCATTGGGTAAGGAAACAGCAATTTTCTTAAATAAGTATCTCTTGAATAGGTTTTTTTGATAAGTACTTATTCTTCAATTTAAGTTTCTTAATTTTACAGCACATATTTATGTTAAGAGTTAAGATTATCGAAAGGGTTCAAAGAGAATAAAATAACAAATGCCGCCACCAATTCCATAACTGCATAAACACACATAACTCTTACGTCACGCGAAAGAAATTCAAATTACATTGTCAACAACAATTAGGTTAAATTCCCGCGAAACATCAGCTCACAAATCCATTACAAGCCTCACATTTGCCATTTCAACGGGTGCTTTATTTCTAATCGCATAAGGGTGAAAATATTTGGGGGAGTTGGCGCAAATGAACCAACCGTGTTTGCCAAGGCTGTGCCATCGTATTAGCTGAACGTGAACGCCGTCCTGAATATTATCTGTGATATTTATAAAGTCAATACTTTTTACTGCGGGAAATGGCTTTTGATGACATCACATTAGAATACAATTGTCTCTAGCCGTACTCTTGCCGCAGGTGCCACAAGAGACAGCTTGAGGAAAACATTCAGCGGGTAACGGTTCCATTTCATCTTCAACCTTTCATGAGTTTGGTTATTTCTAACTCGCTTGCGAAGCATGAAGATTATGGAAACTGCTTCACTATTGTAGGTTCTTAGTTTGGCAGTGAACTGAACAGGCTGTGAAAGTATAGACAAAAATATTCAGTGTGAATTTCGAATCACTGGCATCCTTTCGACCTATTATTGTACTCATATTATGAAATATTTTATGGGAACGTAATACTTTATAGACTTATCATGAAAGTTTAATGAAATAAATTATCACATTGCATTGAGTAATGCGATAATTTATTATAGCTTGTACTGCTTTACCCAATGATGTAAAAAGTATAGATTCGTGATATGCTCACAAAACAATCGAAAAAAGTGTTCCGAATGCAGCGACAGCACACATACACATATTTCGAATGAGCGTACTCTTACAAGCCTAAAAACTGTATTCTCTTTGGCGGTTCGTTTTTGGGGCACGGGTGGCGTATCTACCGTTATATGTGCAGAATATCATTGGCTTTACCCAGCACGCGTGCGCCGCCTGCCTTACCACACCTGCGCTGCCCACCACCACATCGCGTGCCGTGAATCTGTCTCATCCCATATTTAATTAAATTTATTATTATTTTAAAGTCATTTAATGCAATGTTCGATTTTTGTATCAACAGATTCACCTCATGTGTGGGGGACGTATTACAACTTATGAGTTACTAGGTGGTAGACTCGATACTGAGTCGTCTAGGTAGGTACCACCGCAGTGCCTGTTATGCACTTTTGCGTTTGGGGATAAGGGCACTGTAGCTAGTGAAATTATAAGAGACGTAACATCTGTTGTCTCTGGTGTCGGTCGCAGTGCGGTATTGACGAAGAATAATAACTGTATCAGTTGTTGGTTTTCCTCAATGCCGCTATGTCATGGTCAGGCGTATCACTTACCATCAGGTGAGCGTCCTGATTGTCCTACACTTCTCGATATCACCCATAGATATAGAATATACTAGCGTGCTAATTCTAAATCTATGATTTCACCCTGTATATTATAATAAGAAAAAAAATAGGATATTATTTGTAGTTTCCATTGACCAGCTCAGCTATCGTCACATACAAATTCAAGTAATCACAAAGACGCACTAGACCAGAATGGCAGGTTGCGACCCAAATCTCCATAAAGATTTAAAATTTCAGTCTGCTGTTTGTTTTTATTTTCTAGTAGAGACGCTTCACTTGCAAATATGTAGGAAGTTCAATTCAAATATAAATAATAAAAATAATTTTAAGTACCCTTAAACCTTTCATTACTTCCCAAACATTTCAACTGGAATCGGATCACCGAAGAGCGGTCAGAGCACCCTCCCACTACCCGTCTACGGAGCCTTAAGGGCTTATGACGTAAGCACTTATAAGCGTTTTTTACGGGCGGGACGTGATAAGGATTCGACGGTCTAATTTCAAACATCAAACCAGAAGATTGTAAGGTTGCACAAAATACGAGAGAGACCAAAGTTTATGACACGGGTACAGGCAGCGTTCGTTGAAAAAACTTTGAAAAGGCTTGGCAAATTAAACTTAAATGTTTTATTCAAAAGTAGGCTTGTAAAAAAGCGTATGGAATTTGATAAAGGACATATTTTTGCCTCAAACTCTTCTTCTGGATAAAACAGTTCATATTTATAAATATAAATATTTGTTTTTTGTGTGACAAAGTGAACAGGACGGCCGGAACGCTCACCTGACGGTTAATGATACGCCTGACCATGACAGAGCGACATTGAAGAAGAACAACAACTGATAAGGTGGTTGTTCTCCTTCTTACTATAAGTTAAAACAAATTTTATATTATATATCCCAGATAAATAGGGAACTAGAAAATCACAAAGCTATTTAGAACAGTTATGGCGCACATAAACTATTCACCATTAAAACGCCAGTTATTTCGACAATATCCCGAATTGCTCGGTTTATAGTGGACAGCGTATAATTTGTGGCTTATACCAAAGACTCGTGATACGATGCTAAACGCGACGTATGACCATCAAGTCATTATTGTTTATTTTACGGCAGAATCTCTACACAGCTATGCTGTGTGGATAGACCTAGTTATTGGCTGGATTATTATTTTGACGAGATCAAAAGTTATTATTTTGTAATACAGATTTCTGTTTCAAATAATCATCATCATCAGCTCATTAAACATCCCCACCGAGGGGCACGAGCCTACGTATAGGGTGATTAGGCCTTAGTCGTACACGCGGGCCCAGTGCGGGTTGGACGACAAGTTTCAAATAATTAAAATATATATTTACTGACATTCATACACCGCCATCTAACCCCATAAATTTGGTAAAGTTAAGCATTTCGTTATATAATTGTTTACTAATAAGTGAAGTAAGCGTCGGTGACACATTGGCGTGAACTATTTCCTTCTGAACTGGATGCAGCTGCAAATTATTATTATCAAAAATGTATTTACGTTTGTCCGAAGGGAAACATCGTGACCTGCGCACACCTACGAAATATTCAAAGGTTGGCGTGAAGTCGGCCAAAGAAGTGGGTTCGTGTGAACGACAAGGGCCTATACACCTTTTTAGGCTCGTGCCCGTCGATGGGGACATATAATAAGTTAATGATGATAAGTGAAGTCAACCAGATACCGAAAGACAATTCAGAAGAAAATAAACAATAATCATACGAAAGTTTTTATTTATGTAATGAAAATACGAATATACGGCGATAAGCCCCAGTACTAAGTTGATTCTCGAATATCAAATACTCTATAAATTCTACTATTCTGCCAGTCAGGCGACAGAGGTTCCCCAGGCGACTGTTTCCTTCGAATGTTCACGATCAACTGCCTGTAGAAGCGTGCGCCATCTTTATAAAAGATTAGTTTAGTGTGACGTCACATCCATAAAGCATCAGTGTTGCCATTATAATCGATTTGCATCTATACAAAAGATGTGAAATGAATTTGCAGTTTCCAAAAATACGATTAATAAAATAAATCACGACATTCGGCCATCCGGCTCTGTGCAACTCCCGGTGCACATTTATCTCACCGATTGTCCGTTGTTACATCTTCATCTACTAAATCATCACTATATAAAGAGCAATAATTAAAATAAATTACAAATCATTACCTAAATAAATTACATACCTTGCATCAACAAATCATCACGACATTCGGAAAACGAAAGTGTTAAATACATATTATGTGTGCGTGATGATGAAATAGACATTGACTCAGTTCTGATACAAAATAATCATGGAAGTGAAATAAATTTGCTTCATTCTGAATAACAACAAATACAACTATTACAAATAGGTATAATAGATATATTGATGTAGTGTGTATTTTATTTGTATGATTTTACCTACACGTGTCTACCCAAATATCTGCCTATATTCCATCCAAAATTTTGACTGGAAGAGATTGCCATGTGCAATAAGGCCGCCAATAGTACTTTCTTTCATTTTTACTATATAGCATTTTATATTCTAAGTGTATAATCAATTATTATTTAAATAAATATAATAAAAAGAAAGAGTTTAACAGATCTTGGCCTTAAAAAAAAAACTGCTGAGCAAACAACTCGCATTAATAGATACTACTGCTTGTTCACCGGGCTCACAGAGAAGTTGTGAGCAAATGTTTTTGTCAGTCCTCTGCAATAAGCATCCAACATTTTAATCAAGACAATCAGTTTAAAATTACAATAATATCGTTAAGTTTAGTTATGATTTTGGCAAAAACATGGGCCACCTATAAGTTCTGAACCACTGCTTGCCGGGTACAACCTATAAAGTCTTGATGAATGAATCTGAAAATTTAAATATCTACAAAAGAAAGCTTCAAGACATTTTTTTTTTCCTCTAATATAATTGTATTTGTCTTGCTAAGAATCTGACAAAGTCAAATAATGATAAGAACGTCTTATTTTTCAAATGTATCTCACTCAAACAAACAAAGGTGAATAATATGAAATTGATCTTATTCTTATGCATTCTTATTCATTGTATGTCACATTATCGCGTCAGTTAATATTATCGCAATACTTACATAATTGAAAATTTTCGACTTTAATAATAAAACAAAGCAATTGAATAATTTATGTTAATAAAATTTCAATATTTTTTTTTTTTCTGTACCAGTATGCTATGGCAAATTATTTTAACAAAAAAATACTTATTAATACATTTCATTTTCACACCATTATTTTTTTTATCTGATTTGATATTTTGTTTTATATACATGTACAAAAAAAACATTTAGGTTAATTCTATAAAAACTATTATTTTTTTTTTAAATAATTGTAAAACGAGTGAAGACAAAACTCAATGATTGGTAGAAGGTAAAATATTAGTATAAGAAGAGGCCCCATTGAATTGATCTCGCCGATCGTTAACCGCAACCCAAGAATATTTGTCTTAAACTGTTATAGCCGCTGGAAATGCCGGTACAATCACAACAATGTCCTTTCTTTTTGTTAAGATTTGTTTCTATGTGGTTCTTATGTTTATCTCTCAACTAGGTCAGTGCTTTTATTTCTTTTTGTATAAATAATAATTATCTTCTTAAGATTCAAGAAATTATTTTTCCAAAGAATAATCTATATTTCGCTTAACACGAGATATACAATATGAAATTGGTAAATATCTTTGGCTAATGATACTCAATTTCATTGAATTGACATTAATTAATTTAATTCCATTTATATAAATTATTCTGAGAAAAAGATAAATTTTATCTGGGTAATTTAAAAACTACTTCAACTTCGCCATCATTGCATTTTAATAACACAGTCAGCAACTTGCCTGATTTTATAGAGCTGATTATTATCAAACAAAGACTTGGGAGTAAATTCCAAATCATTTTAATTATGTATCAGAAGAAAATAAAACTACCCTGGCATACCTAACAGGTTCTCTTCGACAACAGAGAAGCGAAATAGCAATAATTGAAATTTAGTACGTCAAAACAAAGCTTCTTTGGTCAGAATAAGAGATAGGTTTGTTTCGGTAACACCGAATGTACATATTTTATATGTAGCTGAACATCTATGACGTTCGTAATTTTTCCGTGAGAGTGTCAGCTATATTCACTTATATTGTTTACACAAAATTTAAATATAAAGCAAAGAAAGATATTGTCCTGTACTCCATTGCGCAAACTATTGAGCTCTCCTCTATAAAACTTCAAAAATACATTATTTTATGTGTATATAGACCACCGTATTTTATTTGGATCTACAATACAAGAAGTACTCAGTAAATTAAGTAACTCAGTAAATGTGATTCTTTGTGGTGACTTTACCATAAATATCTAGATTCAACAGTAGCTTTGGTAAGGTTTCTCACTTATTGAAATTATATATCGTTGGTTTAAACGGTATGCATGTACCCAAATGAGCAGTTTTGGGTGTGCATGAGTAAATGTATGTATGGTACTGTATGCAGCTAACATTATATTATTTCTGAATCTTCTTCCTAGATTTGTTTAATTGAAAACAATAATATGATTTACAATATAGTCGTTATTATGAGATTTAAATGCTCGCGGAATCTAATTTTAGGTAAACGTATAAAATAATAATTTATCACAATGCCTTAAGCCTTATTTGTAACTTTTTAACACCTCTCACATTATTGTACTGTACGTTACCAGTATAAATGTGAGTGAATAAATGAACAAGAATGTTACTTCATTAATAACAAAAAGAAGAGAATTTTGTTTTGTTTAACCTCTTAATTAAAAAACATGTCTCGCTTATCTCAGTATCACACATCGAGTTATAGGCTTAGTCGTTATTGTGGTGTCTTGAGACGTGAGTTATATACGCAGAGTGCGGGTTGAATGTTAACTTTGATTTCATATCTACCTCCGTTAATGAAGACATTGTCATTTGCAAGTTATTGTTGATAATACGTTGCAAAATTTAATGCTGTGCGTTTTGCGTTGTAATTATGTGCTTGTGTTGTTAACATTAACCTTGAAAAGTCCCTCTAGTTTATTAGCTATGTGTGCGGTTTCTCATGTTAGTGATAGTCATTATTATTATTTTTAAATAAATCTGTATCATTAAATTTATTACGGCTACCTGCTTAAAGCTTTTTGAAACTCTTGCAAATCGATTGTTTACGATCTCATAGACATGACTAACAACAAGTAATTAATATCCGTTTTTATATATGTTTTATTCTTAAATTATTTCTTTCTTAATGGCCAACTGTATTAGTCAATTCGATATATAAATAAAAGTCCATTTAACCACTTCAAGCAAATGATCAAAATGTGGTAACTTGTAGAGACTAAAACTTGTAGAGATCTAATGTTTTTTTTTTTATTTTTAAAGATAAAATTCCAATTTCATTTCTATTCGAAACTATTTACAATAGTAAAATTGATACCGAATTTAATGATCGAATGAAAACAGGCTGCGATAACTAGAGTTATATGGCTTGATGGTATATTCTACAGACCCTGAATTTATTATATTTGTTAGTTATCGAAAATATTTAGGTTTGCGTGATAAAACCATGGGTCTAATAACAAAATACAGACAACTTGGAATGTAATGAATCAAGGAAATGGTAATAACTCTCGTGATCATACTTTTATACTTAAAATTTACTATACTGTTATAGTTTTATCATTACAATTGTATTTTAATCCAATTGTTGTGAAACCAAGTTTTTTTTTAAACTCAAATTGATGTTACAGACATATTTTTAGTTCACTTTTGTTACTAACCATAAAGGGGTCATTGTTATCTGTGAAATAAAGAACATTATTACAAATAAAGAATCTTAATGAAGTTAGTTAACTTTTTTTTTAACACTATAATAGGAATTGTTAGCTCCTTTAACTCTGGTCCTGCTGTTAGGACACTTCTTACGTTTAGTGTGCCAAAACGTGACCTTTTCTTTAAATGAAATCATTTTGATGCTAACACAATCTAAAATCATGGAATGAAATATGAAAATTACTGAGGATCTGTGGGGAATATTCACTAATACAATTAAATCTATCATTTAAAGTATAGCTTCCCAATTGGCATTGATTTTCAATAAATAAGAATTATAGTAAATTAATTATATTATTCAAATTTGGGACTCGTCCAATTATAGGCCGATATGCATTCTACCCGGCTCAGTGAAATTTTGCAAAGAACAAAAGGTGTTTGAATGACTCACTTGGCCGATAAGCTTAAACAGGGACACACTTGGCCTCAAAATATTCGACTCAAATGGTCGATAATTAGGTACTAACTTGGCAACAATGCTTTAGACTCACCTGGCCTATAATCAGGTAGGTACTCACTTGGCCAATGCTTTCGACTGACCTGGCCTATAATCAGGTAGGTACTCACTTGGCCAATGCTTTCGACTGACCTGGCCTATAATCAGGTAGGTACTCACTTGGCAACAATGCTTTCGACTCACCTGGCCTATAATCAGGTAGGTACTCGCTTGGCAACAATGCTTTCGACTCACCTGGCCTATAATCAGGTAGGTACTCACTTGGCAACAATGCTTTCGACTCACCTGGCCTATAATCAGGTAGGTACTCACTTGGCAACAATGCTTTCGACTCACCTGGCTTATAATCAGGTAGGTACTCACTTGGCCGCAATGCTTTCGACTCACCTGGCCTATAATCAGGTAGGTACTCACTTGGCAACAATGCTTTCGACTCACCTGTCTTATAATCAGGTAGGTACTCACTTGGCAACAATGTTTTCGACTCACCTGGCCGATAATCAAGGACCCGCTAGGCCCCAACATCGCAAATGTCATTTAATGTAATTTATTTTATTGAATTCTACTTGTCTGCACTAATATTACCGAATATTTGCATCTATCATTATAATTCATACACTTAGGGTGTGGATTTTTATTTAATTGCGTGCATAACGTCGTCAAAAGACACTATCAAGGAGTAGCCTTGACCAAATGATCTTAGTGATAACGCCACACGAAAATATTAGGATATCAATACCAAAGAGTTGCCTTGGCCAATCAATATCCCAATAACACACAAGCCGCAACCCCTAACAGTATCACAAAATATCTTTGTCAAGAGTAGCCTGACCGAAAGATATCCTGATAAACTACATCGTATAATTTACCTTAAAACCATACCCTCATTTTAAATTTAATAAAATTGACTTTTTATAAACACTAGATCTTAAGTTAACATTACACTCGTGTAATAAATGCTTTATGCGCGTAAATAATTTTCGTGAGCTATAGATTTATCCCACTTCTGAACTGTAATGAAAATACGAATATACGGCGATAAGCCCCAGTACTAAGTTGATTCTCGAATATCAAATACTCTATAAATTCTACTATTCTGTCAGTCAGGCGACAGAGGTTCCCCAGGCGACTGTTTCCTTCGAATGTTCACGATCAACTGCCTGTAGAAGCGTGCGCCATCTTTATAAAAGATTAGTTTAGTGTGACGTCACATCCATAAAGCATCAGTGTTGCCATTATAATCGATTTGCATCTATACAAAAGATGTGAAATGAATTTGCAGTTTCCAAAAATACGATTAATAAAATAAATCACGACATTTACATGATTGAATGTGGAAGTACCCGATTAATGGCATATGCTTGAATGTGTTCACATGGATACCTACGTTACACACGTATTACATTCATGTTCAACAGTCACTATTATACACAAACCAATCAACAATTCCCTTTACGAATCAATAACACTGCATTGTAATTACAAGAAAATACAGGTGAAGACAGACGGAACGTTCATTTTTTAATTTTCCTTCCTTTGTATATAAAATAGGCGTACGACAATAGATAACGTGAAGTCATTCATAAAAAGACAATTGTCTACAATAGAACAGGTTTAGGTCAAGTCATAAATCGTAGACATCATCTTGAGTATAAATGGATGATGTCGTAATGGGACTATTAGGAATTACGACCTATTGTTTTCTTGGTATTAAATACGACGTCTTTACCTGCAAACGTTTGTTTGGACTACACATTTAAGCAGCTATTTTAATGACAATAAACTGCCTTGTATATTATTGAAATCATATTTGCATGACCTAATCCAATCTGAGCTGCACGATGCCTGTTTGAATACTAAACACATATTATATATAATGAAAATGTTCCCAGATATCGTCAGACTCCTAAGTCAGCTACTAGAAAACAAAAGCGAACTATGGGAACTTACAACGTTTAACGGTTGTAAATTCTTGCATTTAATCGGTTGGCATATGACACGTTTTTATTTATTTATGAAATGCATTATCTAATAAATAATAGGTGTACTAAGTTTACTAATCATAAATTTTTATTTCGGCTCATAAATGCTTTCGTGAGATTGCGAAGTTTTGTGAGTGATTCTTAGCACACTTAAACTTTGCTTTAAATCTTATCGGACAGTACCAAATCTTTAGTTACTGCTGATATATAATATAATTTCTTCTAGTAAATATTCAACAAAACATTTTCGTCCTTGGAATCATAACCGTACTTGAAGTAAAACTTAATGCAAATAACTACTCAATAGTAGATATATATTTCAAGCAAACTAATCTCCGAGGACACAGCAATGAGTCTTCTAGTAGTGATGTATAGTACTGACGATATCGATATAGATTAAAATTGATTAAAAGAACATTACTTTTGAAAACAGCCAATCCCGATAGGATTAACCTTATCTAAATAAGGGTAAGTTTCCAAGTTTCTGAGTATATGAAAATACAGACAATTAATATAAAATTATTAAAGATGCTTTTAGGGTGATGGACTTCTAAGTAAACAATTAGTACTTAAATCTAAGTAAAAACTATTATCAGTATTATGAGTGACAGGTGCTTTTAAAGCCTTAATTTAAATTATGTTTATTATATTTTTATAGCAAATAGCATTGCAAAATTTTAATGTAAATATATTAGTACAATGGTGTTATACCAACAACACTCTAACATGAGTCGTACATGAGTTACCTAAGAAAATATTGCTTCGTCCCTACAACCACAGAACTGGATTGTAATATAGTGTAGTTTAGACCGCATTATCGATATCGATAAACCGACTATTATCTTGTCTCACAGCACTACTCAATAGGTAGTCTCTGCGAAATGAAGTGAATTGTTAGTATAGACGACAAGCACTTTGTAGTATTCCTTGTTGAAGGTTTTTCACCCGGATCGTTGTATTTTTTATCGTTCCGTTGCACTTAGAGAAACGATACCTTAACTATTCTAATGAAAATTCTCACTATCAATGTGACTAACAGTGAGCGATTACTATTTTAATTTATGTTCGTGTGAAATATTGCTTTAACTTCTAATTTTATTTTATCAAAACCTAAATATCCACTTTTACATGACCGCCAAATAACAATAGTTTCAAAAAAATAATTAAAAACAAAAAGCCTGACAGCTATAGAAACCCACTGAAAAGTAAAAAGGAGCTCTACTTTATAGGAAGACAAACAAATGACGACAAAATTTATTTCAATAACTACTCTACAACATAATACTTTTTAAGTACATACATTACTTTTTTTTTCAAATTTACAATATGACGTTCTAAATCAGTCATTTTGAATTTTTATACTAATAATCAACCTAGTGACACTCGCGCTATAAACACACATATAACACCTTATTTGTAAAAATCCGTCAATTCGTTTTAGCTACAGAAGGGATCATAGAAGGCCTTTCTTCGGCAGTTGGGTAAATACTTTGTTTATTGGGATTTATTGCCTATCAACCAATCGTAAGTATACCCTATTATTATTATTATTTAGGTTTTGAGGGCTATTCAGGCTTATGCAGACCTGTAGTCACTTCGACCTAGAAGATCTTTTGTGACTCGCTCCTCTCTTAGAGTTCATCTAATAGTTGGGCACTTTTTAGGAAGTTTAGGACCCTGCCCAACTTTTAGATTTGATGTCACTTGGGCATAGTAATTAGTTCCCAAGTGGATATTTGCTTCCATTGTAGAGGACCACAATTGCAGAGTAAGTGCATTGGTGTCTCTCTCTCTTCCGCGCAGAATCTGCAGGTTTCCGAGTCACTTAGCTTCATTTTGTGAAGGTGACTTTTCAGCTTGCAGTGTCCAGTCAGTGCCCTTACAAGGACCCTGACCTTGGGTTTACTGAGCTGTAGCAGTTCAGAGGTTCGCTTCTTTGAATAGGCTTTGATTAGCGCTTTTGAGTGAGCTGCCTCTGGTGACTTTAGCCAGTAGTTGACAGAGTCCTCGAGGAGCTTCCGTTCTAGTTCATTTTTCCTTAGGCTTTCAGGGATGCCACAGACAGGTTCTACAGTCTTTTGGATGGCGTTGGCCCCAGCCTTTGCGAGTTCATCAGCATTTTCGTTGCCAATGATGTCAGAATGACCTGGTACCCATTTGAGAGTTATCCTGTTATTTCCTCCCAGGTCATTTAGTTTGGTCACGCAGTCTTTTACCAGCTTTGATTTTAAAGTGGTTGAGCTTAATGCTTTTAGAGCTGCTTGGCTATCGGAACATATTGTTATATTTTGGTTAACGCAGTTTTCCAGTCGATTCGCTTCCGCACATTCTATGATGGCGTATACTTCAGCCTGGAAGATGGAAGCGTACTGACCCAAATTGGTGCTAATGTTAGCTTAGGTTGGTCTCGGTAGGCTCCATATCCTACTTTGTTACCCATTTTGGAGCCATCTGTGTACCAGATTTTGCTGTCTGTGCAGGTGTCGGGGCTTTGAAGCCATTCCTCCCTGCTCGGGAACTCCACTTTGTAGTATTTAGTGAAGTTGAGTTCCGGCAGCATGACATCGCTTGTCATGGCCAGAATTGGAGTACTAAGTGTATTTTCCCTAAGGGATCTTAGTGTATTTGAGCTCCATTGAGTCACTCCGCTCCGCTCCATTCTGCACATACTAGCCCGCGCCTCCTTCCCTAAGTAAAGGTGTAGGGGCGGTAGGTTTAATACGGCGTTAAGGGCGATGGCAGGTGTGGATCCCATAGCCCCAGTAGCCAGAATTGAGGCTGTTCTTTGTAGGCTATTGAGCTTGTTCTGGCTAGTCACTTGTAGGGCTTTCTTCCACCAGACCACAGCAGCGTAGGCAACCATTGGTCTTATAATGGCGGTATATAGCCATAGGGCGATTTTGGGTTGTATACCCCATTTCGGCCCTGCTACTCTCAGGCATATCCCTAGGGAAATTTTTGCCTTTGTGATGACGTTATCCAGATGTGTGTTCCATGTAAGTTTTTGGTCTATGGTTATTCCCAAAAATTTTACTTCCGTGGAAAACGGTATAGTTATCCCTTCTAGAGTTGGCTCCTTAAGTTTATTTAAGTTGCGTTTTTCTCGTGAAGGGTACTATAATAGTTTTACTCGGGTTAATCGATAATTTATTCTCTTTACACCATCGATTGATTGTGTTTAGAGATGCTTGGAGTAATGACGAGATTTTGCTCTGACACGGTCCTAAAGCGCATATTACCACGTCATCAGCATAGCCTTGTACGTCATAACCTTTCTTAGAGGTCAATTCAAGTAGCTGATCCATTACTAGGGACCACAAGAGGGGTGATAACACCCCCCCCTGCGGACAGCCTCTTGTTGTTTGATACACTCTTTCTGTGCCGTGAATACTCACGATTGCAGTACGATTGAGTAGCATAGCTTTGATCCACCGGGTCGTTGTATTGTCGATCCCTTTGTGTACTAGTGCGCATTCTAGTGCGTCAATTGTGACATTATCAAAGGCCCCCTCAATATCTAGAAATGCACATAGGGCAATCTGTTTGTCTTCTAAAGCCCGTTCGACCTTGTCGACTAAAGTCAGCAAGGCGGTCTCCGTGGACTTGCCCTTTTGAGCTATGTCAAGATTGCCACCGATGAAGGTGTTCTCCAGCACCGCTGTCGCAGCCCTGGAGTGGTGCAAGTTTATCTGCACCAAGTGCGACATCTTTAGGGTCTATTCGCACTTACTTTGTTGTGGACCGTAGAAGATTTAAGAGGAAAAACGAAGGCGTTACAGGGTGGGTTCGGCCCCTGGTGCGTTTACCGCTCCCAAGGTCACCCCTCCCTGCTCGCCCTTCGTTTCTTCTTTTGTTTCTTTTTCGAGCCGGCCCGAATTTCGGGAGCTCGAAGTGGTACGTCCTCCTCCACAACTCCAGTCATTTGGCTCGGCCTCTCCATTGGATGCGGCATCGATGCCACTTCCATTGGGGAGGTCGTCACCGCTGCCTGGAAAGCGGGGGTGGGCGTCGCATTTGAAGTAGCTGATGCCGGGGCATTTGCTGTCCCCTCAGCCACTGGCCGCGTCACATTCTCTCCCTTCACCCTAATGTGAGCGCGACGGAAACCTAACTGGACATTGAAGTCCTGTTTACGGAGGCATTCTACGGATCCCTCGTCTAGGGCTAAGGCTATAAGGAAGCCTTCCCTATCCTCGTGAACCCGTAGAATTCTCCATCTGTCTACCGGGATGTCGTTCTGTCTGGCCATGAGCTTCAAAGCGTCTTTGGCACAGCGCACTCCCGTCTTCGGAACATAGATGGTTCCAGTCCTTCGCCTGGGCAAGTCACCCTTGCTTATGAGCGAGAGCTCTGCACCAGGCCAAGGCTTCATACCACCTATGTGGTCACTCATCCATTGCCGGCTACGTTCGTCCGCAAGGACTACTTGTAGCCATCCTGGCCTGGACGAGCAGCCAATAAAATTGGGGCCTCGACTACCTGCTGGGGCTTCTATGATAGCCCGTATGATGGCCTCTTGCACCAATTTTTGTTTTTCAGCAGACATGGGTTCCTTATCCTGGATCCCCACTCTTACTGATGCTGCAGCATCCCTAAAGGACCCCGCTCCCGGCGCGACCCCCTGCGTTCCCCGCTCAATAGGAGCAGCGGCCGCCGGGTGTCCCGCCAGACGCGAGGTCTTCCGAGGATGTTCCTGTGGAGACTCCTCTTCCGAGCGCGCACGCTTATTCAGCGCTCACCGGGTCGAGGGGCCTCCCACAGTGTTGCCAGCATTTGAAACAGGAGCATGCGTCGCCTTGTGAATCAGGCAGAGTGCTCGAGCCTCCTGGAAGATTTTACCCTCTGCCATCATTTTCTTTAGGCGTTTCCGCGCTGCCCCTGAAAGTCTTGATGTGCCTTTTCTGGCAGTATCCTTGTTGTTCGAGTGTTCATTGCTGACTCTCGAACAGCTTGGTCCTGCCACTGGCTCCATTTCGTTTTCAGGCGTTAAAGTGACTGGGTAGTCACCGTCCGACCTGAGAAACAGATCTGTTAGATCTGGGAGGGATGAAGCAGTTGACCCACTACTTAAGGTTTCCAGGCGTTCATCATCGCTCTGGATGGGAGTTTTTTTTTATGTTTTTTTCTTACTTGATTGGTCCATATTAGTCCCACGAGTAGCTAGGGAATTAAACTACAACACCCCACAGAGCCCCGCTTGTGGAGGTCGGGCTAACTAGACTCTGAGGTCACCCGGTATCAGGGCCCCTCCGTTCACGACTGAGCATACCCCCTCAGCCACGCATCCATCGGCACGGGTCGGATTACACCTTGGATTGGGGTTTTCAAAAGGTAAGGTGGGAAGAGGAGAGAGACAGGGGTTTGGAAATAGGATGGTTGGAGTCGGGTTAAGGGAAGGGCGAAGAGATTGGCCTGCTGCACGGGAGAATGCAACAGGTTAGCCCACCTAGCTTAGCTACCGAGTCACAGGGCAGATGGAAGATGCAATGCCTGTTCTCGACTACAGTATTTCCAGGGCGCACGAACGTGGACGTACTAGGTTGGACTTGACGAGAGAGAGCTTACCCCTAGCATTGCAAGCCTAGGAGCAGCTCTTGCCCGCCCTTGCGCCCTCCATATATCAATATATATAGAGAAAGAATAATCACATAACAACACCAAACATAATAAACACTTACAAACTTTAATCGCACGTAATTATTAACCTTCAAACGGCCTCGATCGTGAAACGCCCGAAATGCACGCGACGGAAACACGCGGCATTATTATTTTTATTATTAGTTGGAATTCGCTTAATCCAATGATATTGCGCAGTAAAGTGTATAGGAAATCCATTAAACGCTGGCCGAGATGCGGTGGAATTTATATGGTGACTTGGGTCGGCATGGTAAGGCGTTGAATTACAAAATTTGCTCAATATACAATATCTGGTAAGGTCGGGTACTTAATGTAGTGGAAGGAGAAGGGTTAAGGAAATGTGCTTATAGTAAAGTATGGGCAGTTGAAAGAAATGGGTGTTTTTTTAGGAATTTTAGCAAAAAAAACAAGAAGCGCACTTGATAAAAGTCAGAGTATTGTATGTAGTGCACAGGTTATCCTAAGTTTGGATAACGTTTTAACGTTTCGATGCAAGCAATTTTGATAATATTTTTCTTTTTCTTTTAATTTTAATCTCACATCAATCTTTGATATAAAAGAATGTAATTTTTGTTTAAATATGTATTATTAACTTTTAGTTATTTTCTAAATTCCTTCACGTTAATAGTTTTGTACGGGATTTGATAAAAAAATATATGAGGATAATATTTGAAGAAGATATTGAGAATATATGTTTTACAAATCATGAGAATATAACAACTGATACATTATTATGAAGTACAGACTGCTTGTTATTTTGAAAACCCCGATAATAATCTCAGGCTTATGTCTAACAAAACAAATAGCGCCATTGTTTGCCAAGATTATTTCGTTGTAAGATAGCGTTTTCAAACTTTTTCAAATTGTTTTTTCTACATTTATACATCTTATATCATAACTGAGTAAACCCTTGTACTTGAAAGTTCTGGATCATCTAGTCTAGAATTGATTTTAGATTCTTATTTATTTCATAGATCGGCAAACTAGCAGATAGTTCATGTTATGGTAACTGATACTGCTAACTACTCATGGACACTCGCGACTCCAAAAGACCAACAAGTTCGTTGCTACCTATTAAAAGATAAAGAAAAGGGGCTGGTGAAGCGGATTTAACTCTATGGTAGCCTCAGTCATACACAGAATGCAAAAACAAATTTTTATGCGGCCGTGTTATCACTCCGATTCGTGCCGAAGGATAGTCATCCATTCTTCTTTTTGTCATAAAGTGAACGGGACGGTCAAATGGCTTACCTGGTGGTAAGTGATACGCCTGACCAAGATAGATGCAGGGTTGTTGGCAACAAATTATAATACCTGATATGGTTTTCCGCCAACACTGCCCTGCGTCCGTCACCCGACAGATGTTTGATCTCATATACCCGGTAATTTTAATAGCTAGTAAAAGTACTCTCATCCCGAAATACAGAAGTGCCAAACATTCCTATTTCACCTAGACAAACCAGTACCGAGTCTGCCACCAAGTTAAATTATTAGTCTATTTAGATTTAAATTAGTTATCGATAATCCTACGCATTAAACAGTTAAGTTTAAATCACAAAGCGGCAAACTGTAAATATTGACATTGTACGCGTGAACTCAAACTTAATCTATGAATATGCATGGCGAAGTACTTAGGCTTGAGATGGATCGTCTTGGTTGCTGCCAACGAGAAATTCAAATATCATGGTACAAGATTTACATGAAATATCACTTAGCGGTGTAAGCGATTCTGCAATTTTATTCACATACATATATTTGGTTTCGGAAAATGTTTTTGGTAACATTTGCTTAGGTTCTAACAAACCTGTTATGGTTAAAAGAACATGACCCATACTTCATGAAAGCCATAATAGTGAGTTGCGGCCTGTAAGCACTGTTTCTAAAGACATTGTTAAAGCACAAGCTACAAAAGGGAAATGTAAGTTAGTATATCTTTTATTTTTATTATATAATTCAAATACACAATATATTAAGTTCAAAATTATATTAGGTAAGACGAAAACTTAATAAAGAAATTATTATTCCTTCAATAACGTTTCATATTCATACTTAAAAGAAACAGCATTCAAATATGTAATTTCATATGCTGCACGTTTTATTGGACCGATTCAGTTAGGATATTAGAAACTTTTTTCTCTATCTAGACAACTGTTTATTTACATAATGTTGATACGAAACTAATGCAAAGGTATCGTGGAAAGACTTTAGAAAAATATACGAATTCAAAACTAAAATGTTTCTGTGTATTTCATATCTTTTGATTTATTCAAGCAATTCCCGTGAAACAGGAGTGTGATGCACTTTTGTGTTTCGGGATGAGGGCACTGTAGCTAGTGAAATTTCCGGGTATAAGAGACCTAACAACTGTTGTCTCGGGTGACGGGCGCAGTGCGGCGTTGATGGAGGATAATTATTGTCTATCAGTTGTTGGTCTCCTTTAATGCCGCTCTGTCATGGTCTGGCGTATCACTAACCATCAGGTGAGCGTCCAGACCGTCCTGTACACTTATAACATTAAAAAAAAAGCAATATAAGTTTCCTTTGTTAAAATATTATCAACAGTTTACCAAAAACTTAAAAGCTTAGCTAATTCTTCATTTTTTTTAAATAAAAATGTACCTATAATCAGAACTATATAAACTATAAAAGGTAAACTCATTTTTATCACGTAATGAAACAAGTGCGTGTGAAATGTTCTATTAATTTACAACTATAAGAATGTATTGAGTTGAATTGTATTATTGAAAAAAAAAAAAAAAATAATTGCGTCAATTATCAACATTACTACGACGCACATAAGGTGATAATTACTATCTAGTAATTGTCTCGTAATAAAGACCAGCAATTTAAATGTAGTAGGTGGAAAAAATCAAGCCGAGTTTGAAATTTAATGGTGTTTATATTTAACACTAATTGTTCTCCGCGGTACTTCTCGCATTTCAAGATATTATCCCGCAGTAAAAAATAACCTTAAATCGCTTTTAGGTTATGTTTTTCTTAACATTTCTTTATGAACGAGAATATCACATTTTTTCGGTCGGTCGGTCTTTTGTTATCTAGATGATATGAGAATCAACAAAGTTATGATTCTGTGGCCCGTATTCTGAAACGAGACTCAACTGTTGATCTTAACTTAAACAGAGTTAGAAAGGACATCGCTATTTATCGTATATAGTAGTGCTATCCCTTTGTTACTCTATTTATGTTTATTTTCTATTTAACTCTGTTTACGTTTAAGCAAGCGAACGTCAGATTGTAGACAATCCTTAGTGAACTATCACTCAATTGGTACATGCCATTAAAAGGCTCGTATTTCCGTTTGAGCCAAAAGCATTGAATTCACATTACAGGTATGCAGCTGCTGATGACATTGACGTATCGATGACATTGTGATTAATGATTCAGCTTTCGCCGCGATATTGAGAGGGATTTGGTATTATGGGAACTGCGTAATTGCATTTCATACTTGTTAGTCTTTTTGTGTATCAATTATAAATAAAAATGGGTTATAGGTTTTGCTTGTGTGGACCTTCCTTAAAGATATGTATCGACTGCTGGCATACAGCTACGTTTTTTTTTGTGATTTTCCTAAACGTTTTAACATATAAGCCCAGAAATAGCAATAGCAATCGAATATGAGAATAATATTGGAATTTTGACTTTTTTTAGACTTAACTTTTCATTTATAATACTGAAGTGTTATTTAGGTAACTTGGTTTCTCATTTTACTATTGTTCTGATACATGACTATGTTAAAACAAAGTCATCCTATTCAACCTATCGCAGTCCACTGCTGGACATAGGCCTCCCCCATTTTGCGCCAGATATCCCGGTCCTCCACTTTTCTCATCCAGCCTCCACCAGCGACATAGTAGAACATAGTCATGTAGCAATATAAATAGGTATTATCTTATTTGTTTCAAAGAATATACTATCTACATAATAATATACGTATTATTATAATAGAAATCTGATCAGTAATGTAATCTTATAAAAGCTTAATACTATAAAACTATTTGATAAACATTTACAACAATATATTTGCTTTCAATTTAATTAAAAGTACAAAATAAAAATAACTTACTTCACGTAATGTGATTAAGTTAAATATACTGCGCGAATTCTCATGTCCCAAATATATTTCAATGCACCTAAAGGCGTGACTTCTAAAAGTGTGTTGTAATATCCCGTTGTCACGTTATGATATATTTTAGTAGTCACGCGAAATTAGGGTGTTTTTATTATTTGCGTGTGTACCGAGCTGTGACTTTGAAACAGTTATTTTGCATAAAACCTTTGCCAATACAGCCCAAACTCATATTAATGGTATGGTGTAGTAAAACATTCCGTATTCGGCAAATATTACAGCTTGAGTTTTTTTAATAGGTCATCAGGTTTGCACATTAATATATATAGGTTAGTACCTATATATATTAATGTGCAAACCTGATGATCAGTAGTCTGAACGAGGGTCTCTGATAATGACGTCCACGAAGACCGATCCCTAGCAGTTGTCGTCCTACGGCTACCCGATAACTTAAATAATAATAAGCATCAATCTTCTTATGAAAATAATCTCATTTAAAAGACGGTCCATGCATTACTACGAACTCTGTTCTTTTCAAAGTTTGTGGGTGGCGGTGTCACTTTCCATCAGGACGCTTAATACAAATGCTTTCCAGCTAATCTAAAAAAAATATCTCTATAGCGTTTCGATCCCAAAAGGTAATATTTTTGGATACCAAACGTTTATATATAAATGATCATGCTTATTGAGTTCGCCTAGTTTATTCGCTATATATTTCATGTCATCTTATCTAAAAAATATATATACAAATCCCAATTTTGTATCAATAAATAATCAAAAAAACACAAATGTAACAAACTGTAAATCGTCATCTAAATCTCTGTATTCATTGTCCACAGATGATACCATCGAGCAGTTTACACTATTATGTCATAAATTTAAAGTAAAATGACGTGCCCATTTCGTCGCGCCTCATCCCAACACCAGTTCGCCAACGGATCTGGGTCCGGAGCAAAGAAGCCGGAGTTCCGGTCGCGCCAGTCCTCGGTTCACCTGCCAGGGCCTGATGAAGAAGACAACGAAAGGAACACTTTGACGCTGAAGAATCTGAGTGAGGCTTTACAGCTGCTGACAGCGCCATCTGTGAGTAAAACTTGAAAGTCCTTTTTATGATTTAGGGGGTTTACCGCCATCTCTTAATTGACCATTACACAACCCATCTGGTGTTATGGTCGAGTCGTCAGCTCTTACACCAAGGGTTCCGGGTTCGATTCCAAGGCAGTGCAAACATTTGTGTGCAACTGTTTGTATTGGTTTAGGTGTTTTCTATGTATAATATGTATGTATTTACAAATAAAATGTATTTGAGTATGTTTATCCGTTGCATGGTATTCATATTCAGGCTAATGCTTAGTTTGGGGCTAGATGGAGCTGTGTGAATGTCAGTGGATATTTATTTATAATGATACGTCAGCATTTTATTGTTATTCTGTATTAAATGATGGCATTCAGCTCCTAGTTAAACCTGTAGACACGTAACTAATGTTCTGCTTAGCAGCTACAATTACGTCTCGTTATAACCACGCGCATTTATTTCAGAAGCATGTTCACGAAAAATACGATATATTTTTTAGTTTACGTTCTTCTGAAATAAATAAGCGAAATCATCGTGCCCCAATTTTGTAGATTTTTTTAATTATCAACTGGTGATAATCTCAAACTTCACAACAAATAGCATTCCACAAATTTCTATAATATTTTATTTATGTTACTGTTGAAGCTCTAACATGAAGTTGTTTTTTTGTGTTAACTAAAATATGAAATTAAAACGAAATGATCCTTTTAGTCAGTTTGCTCACTGGATATATTTATATTGTTCTCATATAAGTATAAACCAAACATTGATATTGCATAGAATAATCACATCCATAAAACATATATTTTATTGCGCAAAAAAACAATCGAGTGATACGCTATGTGAATATAAAATGCTTATTGGCAAATTATTTTTGCACTTATCATAAGGCCAAAAGGTTCAAAGTTGAAGGTTTTAAATTACATGTACAACTCGAACCGCTTAAATATAACATCGTTAATGGCTCACGTATCTATTGTTGTTCTATTTCCAGTGCATTGTTAAAAATTGCATTTGTAAAATATACTTGAGCCATAGTTATATCTCTTCATCATCAGCTCATTAACGTCCCCACCGAGGGGCACAAGCCTACACGAAAAGGGTGATTAGGTCTGAGTCGTCCACACGGGCCCAGTGCTGATAGCCGATTTCACGCAGAACCACTGAATCTATTCACAGGCGTACTACGTTCACCGTAAAAGCGTCGGATAAAAGTACATATTATAAAATACATTGGTACGTAGCGGGATTGGAACCTGCACTCACAGATCATAAGGAAAGAGTCCACACCAATGGGCCAACAACGCTCATCTACATTACATTAATTTGAAAATAGGCGTATAAACAGTTTTTTTAACATACAATAGATCAGGAAATAAGTGCCAGAGCTTCTATTAGCATCAACACGCATCTGTGACAGATGTAGTTAACTACATTGCCGGACACGGGCCCTTCCCACTTAGAGCAGCGATAGAATATGACGTGACACAAAGTGGGCCTAAAACAGTTTTGCTGGAAGGTTACGACATTACCAGCTTCGACACTTAGGCTATTCTAGATCGAGACTCAAGTGTTGATTTTTACTTAATTAGAGTAAGATGAATGATGATGGGAAAGCGCTCTTTACAATAAATAGCGCAATCTCTTTCTAACTCAATTTAATTAACGATCAACGTTAAGTCTTGTTCTAAAATACGGGCCTAAAAATTTATTAACGTAACGTTACATTACACGAGATAATATTTTTTGTTAACATATCTGACGTCTGATCACTGCATAGTTATTCAAATTTCACGATCGTCAACTGAAAGCACCAATCAATATGTGATCAAACGATGACCCTCTACAATTCGTTATGTCACCCTATACAATCCATAATGAACAAACTTCGCGATATCGTACTAATAAATACCAAGAAGTCAAATAACAAACCGTCCAGTGCTCAATCACTGAGCAATCTATTGTAAATGCACCAAGTTCTGTAAACTTCAAACTGTCACTACTAACAGACGGGGAGCTTGTAGTCGTTAGCTTAGTTCGTAAGCAATCGCAAGTTAGTTCAATGTGAACCCATTTGCACTGAACTGTGAAAATAGAAACGAGATATTATTCAATACTCAGAAGTCAAACTCTGATTTATCGTCAAAAAAATATCTCTTTAATAGTTTTTGCCTGTTAGGAAAGACCATTAATCCTAATCACACACTTATCCCAAAAAGCAACACAGATGCAAATATCTAGAATTTGGTCCCCAATTCAGAATGCGGTTCCATAATTTAAAGTAAGGTTTGGTGACTACTTACAGTTGGTAGTACCCAGTAGTTCCTAGTTGAGTAAGGTGGTTTCACTATGCGGTAGACTCTATACTGGGTCGTCTAGGTAGGTTGATACCTACCTAGCGATCTACTGCGGTGATCCGCAGTAGTAGATACCGTTCCATGAAATAGGAGTATTATGCACTTTTATGTTTCGGGATGAGGGCAACGCAGCTTGTAAAATAATTGGGTATAAGAGATCTAGCAACTGCTGTCTCGGGTGACGGACGCAGTGTGGTATTGATGGAGAGTTATGGCTATCATTTGTAAATTTTCCTTCAATGCCTCTCTGTCTTGGTCGGGCGTATCACATACCATCAAGTGAGCGTCCTGACCCTTCTGTACACTCTGTTACATAAAAACTACTCTCGTGATGTAATAACCGATACTAACGAGCTTCCTGAATAAGGCTCAACGAGTCTCTTGAACAAGGAATGGACTCTAGATAGTAGTATTTTTGCAATAGTTTGCGCGATCGTTAAAATAACGGCTTCATTTAAAAAAATATGAGAATTAATTTTTGTAGCAATTTTCAGCGAGGCTTTCATTTGGGAACATCTTTTAGTTGAAATTGTTATGACAGCTATAAGTAAAATGGCTCAAGGTTTCAACTTTTGTACATTCATTTGACATTTATAAGCGCCTTCTGTAAGCCTTTTTTCAAACTTTATTAAAGCAATTTCGTGCTACGATGCAAAGAAATGTTATACTATATCAAGATAAACTTGATTTCAAGTAATAAAATTCATGTATGTGTATGTTTCATTGCATTTATACACAATTATATATAAGGAAATATAGAATGAACTTAAAAACAGGATGTAAATCAACCATTGACAAGTTGGATAACTATCCTAGGCTCTAACTGTATTCTAGCGATGTTGCTGTTGAACCTGCTGCATCGTCGTGCGGTGGTAGACTTGTTACTGAGTCGTCTAGGTAGGTACCACCGCAGTATCAAATATCGTTCCGTGAAACAGGAGTGTTAAGCGTTTTTGTATTTCAGAATGAGGGCTCTGAAGCTTGTAAAATTACCAGGTAATTATTAATATAAGACTAAACATCTGTTATCTCGTTAATCCTTGGTCTCCCTCAATGCCGGTTTGTCATCTCTGTCATGTTCAGGCGTATTATTTACCATTAAGTAAGCTTCCTGACCGTCTTGTACACTTTGCAGCATAAAAAGAAATCAGCAATGAAATGAAATCGATCGTGAAAGAGTAACAAACATCTATACATGAAGTTCCCTAGATATGCAAATGCTCGTCCTTAAAATAAGAAAGATAAAGGTCATGCCAGCTGAACTTAAGATAAATTTTGTGATTTTATTCCAGAGCAGTTTGAATAAAACTTGTCCATTTCGTTTTTAATATTCAGTTTAATACATTCAAAGGCAGTGGACGCATTTACCCATCCAATGTATTCGTTTACGTGTCTGATATATGTATGTCGCAAATATGAATAAATCCACAAAAAAGTTTAATAGATTCCCATAACTAATAATGATTCCAATAATCTCGACATTTTCCTCATTTGTTCTGAGAATCGTTATATCATGACCTAACAAAATTACTATTGTATTTCATCGTACATTATACTTCATATTACAACTTGGAACATCGTAAATCAACTTATAAGAGATATCCAAACATGAGCCGAGATATTAAATATCATTCAATACTGGCTAACCATACATATTTTATTCATGGCACGTACCATTAGATTGAGTTATGAAGTCTCCGCAAATCTTATCGAATTCTCTTACAGTTATTATTACTGTGGCCAGTGGCATATTGTACTTATAGGACCGTTACTAAGAAATATCTTTTATATTTTTGAATCTTAAAGAGAATATTTTGCTCGACGATGAGTCTTAAGTCTGGTTGTTCACCAAAATAATACATTTACAAATGAATAATAGGAAAATATCGATAAACAATTGCCTAGCAACTTGTAGTCATTGTCATCACTACCGCTTTGATTTTTCACTGATCATGTGGCCTTTAATATCATAGTTATTATATAGAAGTCATGACGCATGAATTTTATAAGTGGCTGAATTAATAAGACGTTTAGTATTAAAGCAATTATTATAATACCTTCTTTACAATATTTTTTTGGAAAGAGTATCTACTGGAATCATTTTAGTTGATAATTACAGTCCGAAATAGTGATAGAATCAATTTGACAATCATAGGTGTTCTTTATGGACCTATACTGAAAAACCATATTTTTAATTTATGAAAAAAATCCTTATCAAGAAAGAACAAACCTTAAGTGCTAATGTTTAAAACGAGTTTGAAGAAACCCTAATTGCTGTTTCTTTACTAGCTTCATCAGCAGTAGACTGGTTATCCAACAGACTGCTGCTGATGAAGCTGATATTGTGACTGCATAATCACAGCAAAGTCCTTGAATGAAGAGCAGAAGCTAAGTTTCGTATTTCAGAATATTCCAGCGACTTCAAGAACAAATGTAGATGAACTGAGCTCGCTACAATATTGATTCGAGCACAAAAATAGATTGAAGTTTAAAATATTTTTTACATTATTTTGTATGTAAGCATTCTTTAATATTAATGTATTAATTAAATAATACTTATCGCATAAAAATATATTTTCGGAATAGTTAAATCCACAAACTCTGCATCCGAGAGGGGTAGGCAGAGATGATGGAACGTCACTGCGCGGTTCTGATATACTTCCCTAGCTTCATTCCTCCATTTTATTCCTCTTGCTCGTGACCCCAGCCTTCTTAAGGACTTGACCAATTTGGTCAAGGTAAGTCCTTCTGGGTCGTCCCCGCCTCGTGTATCCTTCCACATTCGCACAATGAAGTGAAGTGTCCATACCATCCTAACATACCTCTTTCTACTTTGACACTACATCTACTTTCAGACCACACTTTTCTCTAATAACAGAATTCCTAATCCTGTCACACAATTTCACATATGTAGACTTATGGTTTTAGATATTATGAAATCCATCACTTTTCCAATGTTGTAATCTTTATATTTTCGACGATGTTTTTAATGTAGTACAAGATTTTAACATCTTAGAACCTTTGTTATAATGTGAAAAATATATTTAAATTGTACTGATATATAAAAAAGCTTCCATATATTGACAACTTTAGTTATTTAGTTTTAAATTGAAAATGTTCTTTATACAATGAAAATCCATTCTGACATTACTAATAATTTTATCTGTGTTCAGACAGGCGTATCCCTTACTATTACAAGTAGGTGAGCCAACTGGCTGTCCTATTAAATTAATCACAACCTGAAGTTACAAAGCTAACTAGACATTTATTTGCATTTTTAAATGCAGCCATAACGTCTCTGAACCTGTATATCGAGTCAGTCGAGTCGCATTTTCTAATTATGTCATTGAAATTGCAACCGTCTATAAAACTCATTGAAAAATTTCAATTTTCTTTTGTCTTCTTTAGTTTATTTATTGAGTTGAAATTTGCGGTGGTTGACTGTGAAACAACTCACAACTTTTCATTTTGCATCACTAGAATTGATGTGCCTGAAACGAGAAACGAGTTCCTGAATTTATCCTTTTTGCTTCAACCAGCAAAAACAAGGTTTTTGACATGCAATATGCTCTATTACGGCATTGATTGATTGAGTATTTCATTTCATGCCATATATTACGTTTCTTAAATACAGTGATTTAAAAAAAAATAGCTGACAATAACATATGAAGTCATTGAGGAAGAAAAAAAAGGATTGGACAGGCTTTTTTTGTTAAGCTCTCTCCATCTAAGATCACATCTTTCAAAGAGCAATATTTTGTATATTATATCATTTAATATAATCGTCTGTTTTTTAATTTTGATAACTATTTTATTTTAGACTATTTTTGTTGTTATGTCTATGTCATCCATAAGTATTTTTCTGAAGCTTATGCTAGTTTTCCGTTGACGATTGCGAAACCCAAGCAACGTCAAGGATAGTTCATATTTTTAATAGCCACGCTATGTCAGAAGATCTATGGTACAAAATGAGCTGCTTGATTGATTACATTTGTACGTTTTAAATTATAACTGAATTATACCTCCGGTAACCGTATAAATTAAGCTCTCTGCAAGTCTTAACTTTTACGATTTATTTATGATTAATTTTAACAGCCTGTTATCATGACTCTCCGTTGGGAAGTTTGATCAACTCGTTTAATTTCCCAAATCACCAACTTAGCTTTTCCGCCAAAGCGCCGGGAATCGCGAAATTTATTACGCCGTGGTCAAATATTTTGTTATCTCAGTAATGTAATGAGTGGAAAGTTTGTTAATCCTTTGTCTCAATCTCGAATTCCGATTAAATATTTAGCATTTCTCACTGGAAATATGTGACAGTGAATGAACTATTACGAAAATTGGAATCAGGTTTGTTGCAGTCCTCTATTTATTTATTCACTTAGTTTAGATGTCATATCTTCCTTCATATTTGTACTGAAGATATTAATTCTTTATAATAATATTTTTTATCGTACAGATACTGGTATTAATTCAATACCGTAAGGTATACTTTTTTAGTATAGAAATTCCTATGATTCTGGTTTTATATATATGTTTTTATATTATGATTTAATGCTTAACCAGTTAGGTTGACGATCCTGAAAGTAAAACAACTATCGCATTGGTCTATCTTCGTATATCTGGAATATTTAATCTATGATGTGAAGATGAGCGTCAGTAGCTCAGTGGTGTGGACTGTTGCCTTCCGATCAGAAGGGCGCAGGTTCAAATCCCGACACATACTAATGTGATTTAGAATTTTCGAAATTATATGTTCGTTATGCGGTGAAGGAAAACGTCGTGAGGAAACCCGCGCACGCGTGAAAAACGATTCAAAGGTTGTGCGTAAAGTCGGCCAATCCGTACTAGGCCCGTACGTTGTACAAGTACATATTATAACATACCATATCGGCTATGAAATTCAGCCATGCTAATCATTTTAAAGGCTTCAAGAGTTCGCGCGTTAGACCTCCCTGCGTAATTATAGTTCCACTAGCAGGCGACTGAGGTCTCCGGCCGTCGCTTATCTTGTTCCGGAAAATGTGGATTGCAGTACATTAGTCCACCCTTTGGAGTTGCCCTTATCGGGGAAACACGCTTCGGCTTAAAAGGGTTTAGTTACAAACAGAAAATCATTGAAATGAAATCCTTCGCTTGAAAATTTTAGTTAGAATCTGAGTCTCCACTTTAATAGGCATAACACGTAAATTTTATTAAATTTATTTTTCAATACCTAATGATGTACGATCTTTGAGTATGATAAAATATAAAAAAATCAAGATCTAAATTCTCGGTCATCGGAACATCATTATAATTACAGCCTAAAATGTCCACTGCTGAAATGATTTCCATGCAGGTTATCCCCTTGTACTTAGTTGATATCCATCTGCTACCCACCACTGATGGCTTTGAATAGTAACCTTTAATTCCCAACTGTACATCGAATCAGAACTCATCGGTACTGTCCCGAAGCAAAGTACGTAATCTAATTAATACTAGTGATGTTCAATAGATCGGCTACGCCCGAAACCCTGGTTCCGTTGCGAATAGCTCGAATCACTAATGAAGTGGGACTTTCCGATGTATCAAGCCTTTACTGCCACTCCGATGATTGCAACATTTTGATTTAATTGGAACGATATGAATAGTGTGTACGCGAGTAAACATTAGTTTTGTATGCAAATTTCAAAGTTACATGATAACTTTGCCTTTTCAGTACGTTATAGTCGACTTAAGGTTAAGGTTGTTTTTAAGCTTCGCAGAAAAAATATGCGTTATCTTTAAGAAATGCAAAAAAAATAGACGAAGCGGTACGTACAAACGAATAGGTATCATACCAAAGTACACAAGTGCGAAAGTTTGATACTGTGTATGTTTGTTCACGTCTAAACTGTCAAAGCGATTTTGATAAAAGTTGGTATGGAACCACTGCTTTCAGACATACTTAGAATAGTGCTTAATCTAATAACTTTACATCCAATCAAAACTTATCGATACAGTCCCGGAGGAAATTACGTAATCAAATTAACACTAGTGATGTTCAATCCATCGACTACGCCCGAAACCCTGGTTCCGTTGCGAATGTCCCACCGAGTGACTAATGAAGCGCGACTGTCCGATATAGCGAGCCTTTACTGCCACTCCCATGATTGGAACATTTTGATTTAATTGGAACGGTATGAATAGTGTGTACGCGAGTAAATATTGCTTTTGCATGCAAGTTTCAAAGTTACATGATAACTTTGCCTTTTCAGTACGTTATAGTCGACTGGTGTACTAAGAGCTATCTTTAAGCTATACAAAAAATAGACGAAGCGGTACTTACAAACGAGTAGGTATCACACTTATTTTATAAGTGCGAAAGTTTGTTACAGTGTTTGTTTGATCATGTCTAAACGGCCAAAGCGATTTTAATAAAAGTTGGTATGGAACCATTGCTTTCAGACATACTTAGAATAGTGCTTAATCTAATAACTTTACATCCAATCAAAACTTATCGATACAGTCCCGGAGGAAATTACGTAATCAAATTAACACTAGTGATGTTCAATCCATCGACTACGCCCGAAACCCTGGTTCCGTTGCGAATGTCCCACCGAGTGACTAATGAAGCGCGACTGTCCGATGTAGCGAGCCTTCACTGCCACTCCCATGATTGGAACATTTTGATTAATTGGAACGGTATGAATAGTGTGTACGCGAGTAAATATTGCTTTTGCATGCAAGTTTCAAAGTTACATGATAACTTTGCCTTTTGAGTACGTTATAGTCGACTGGTGTACTGAGAGCTATCTTTAAGCTATACAAAAAAAAATAGACGAAGCGGTACTTACAAACCAGTATGTATCACACTTATTTTATAAGTGCGAAAGTTTGTTTGTTCATATCTAAACGACCAAAGAGATTTTGATAAAAGTTGGTATAAAGTTAGCTAACACTGCTACTACTTTGAAACATGCTTTGAATAGTGCTTAATCTAATAACTTTACATCCAATCAAAACTTATCGATACACTCCCGGAGAAAATTACGTAATCAAATTAACACTACTGATGTTCAATCCATCGGCTACGCCCGAAACCCTGGTTCCGTTGCAAATGTCCCACTGAGTGACTAATGAAGCGCGACTGTCCGATATAGCGAACCTTTACTGCCACTCCGATGATTGGAACATTTTGATTTAATTGGAACGGGATGAATAGTGTGTACGAAACTTAACATTGTTTTTGCATACACGTGATCAGTTTTAAAATTACATGATTGTGTTAACTATGACAGCCGGTAACAGTCAATTATCTAGATTAGCACATTCTCTACGTTTGGTAGGTGGGTGGAAATGGCGGTATTTATAAAAGATTAGGGATAATAAGAAAACAATATTCCCAGACAATCAGATAAGTTACTTTTAAAAACTTCCTTGTATCTTTTAGGGAGTTCTTTTCATTGGTTGAGGCGCGTGATAGATTTTCACATTTTAAATTGTTTAATTTAATCGAAAGGAAACGAATGTACAACTCACGTACTAAATATTTACAATACCTGATATTATAGAAATAGTTACGTCGCTAGCCAGCTAACCATGGAAATATAAGCAAATACATGTTTTTGTTGACTTTAAATTATTTGTTATATAAAAGCGATGTATAATTTCAGTTCAGTAAGCTAGCGACAACTGGTTGTTCTCACGAGAACAACTATTGAGTCTCGCTGTATATTCGATTACCGCATTCATCGGGTCGTTTTTCTCTCCAAACATAATTATCACCTGTGTACAATGCATAAAGTTGGGACTCCAGTGCTACTCAAGGATGACCTTAGACTTAGTGAAAAACGTTTTAGTATTGCTGTAGGCTCATAGCCTCATATGGCATAGGCTAAGAACCATTTCAAGCTGTCAATCATCACGAATAGCAAAAGTCCAAGTAAAAATAAAACCGCTGTTCTTTCAGAACAACGAAAACGGTTGGTTTGTCTTGTACTCGTATTTCGCAGTCTCAGTGATTTCGCCAAGTACATTTGCATAACTTACTCGTACAATGCATGTTTGGCAATCTCGGCATTAGTGAAATACTTAATTAACACAAGTAACATCAATGGTAATACGATAATAAGATACAGAAAGAAATAAAGAACATAACTTATTTAACCTCAAAATTTACATTACTAGACAAGAACAGTATAAAACGATTTAATACATAAATGAAACTAAAAACAACAAAAATAATAAAAACAAAAGAAATCATTAAGTACCTAATAAAATCGAAAATTTAACAACTTTTTGTGGTCAAAATATATCTTATTAGAATTCTAATGTAAAAGACAAAATAAGATAAGAGAATTAAAGACACTGGCATGGCTTTCAAACAAAATAGTTTAAGTAGTACCGATCACGTTTGTCGCAGGACTTTTGTAGTAGTTGACTACGTCATCAGCTCATTAAATGTATCCACCAAAGGGCAAGAACCTACCAGTATAGGGTGTACCCTTAGTCGTCCACACTGACCAGTGCGGATTCTTCACTTCCGCACAACTTCTTCACCTCATGATGTTTTCCTTTACCGTGAGAGTGTCTGATAAACGTACATATAATTTTCGAAAATTCGAAAACTCTATGGTACGTGACGGAATTCGAGTTTACAAGGTGTTCAACATACATTGTAAACTCAAATAAGGTAAGCTTCCTTTATTAGTGCGTCAGTGGGTCATAGGTATCCTGCCACGTACCAAAGTCTTTTCGAATTTTCTAAATTATATGTACGTTTATCCGACGTTCCTACAGAGAAGAAAAACATCGTGAGAAACCTGCGAAGAGATTCGAAGGTTATGTGTGAAGTCGGTCAATCTGCACTTGGCCTGCGTGGACGATTAGGCCTATACATTATTTACGGGTAGGCTCGTGCCCCTCAGTGAGGACGTTTAATGATCAGCTTATGAATTAATGAATGATTGACATGTCATTTGTATTATCGTCTTGCTACTGTGTCGTAAATCAATTTAGCAACCACAAAATCATTAAAAATATTTTTCTTTTACTTATCGACGTATTATTAGAATTGATCTTAGCAAGGTTGTTTATCAGTCACCACGAATCTAGTTACACTGGCAGACGTCGGCAGTTCCCAAAGACATTATGGCTTTTTATTTAGATTTATCAGTACGTAAATTGTCTTTTAGTGAACCCCACCGCAGTATCCAGGGAATTAACGTCCGCACTCCGTGTTGTGGACATGTGAGTTGTGACTAATGAAACGATCGGCATTCGGATGTGCGGAGCTCGTTTTATTGCCACTCCAACTCGATTGGAACCGCCTTTGATTTAATGGAACGAGACAAATCTGGAACACTGTAAAGTCTGCTTTAGGATTTAGTGCACTGCGTGATATATGAAGCTTTGGAAGTTGATAGGTATAAGCCATGTTGGACCAAAATATTGATTGGTAATGCAATTAGGCTGTTACCCTTGGAGGTATGAGAGGACTTTAGACAAAGGCTTGAAAGAAAAAATATAATCTTCGTTCGTTGGACGTGATATGTTCATGATGAATACTAATATTTACCCATTAACGCCGCTGACGGATACATCCAACAGAAACAATTGATTTTCTATTGTGCCTAGAATCCAGGCGTTTTAGGGGTAAAACTTTAGACAAAACAAGACAATAAGACTAAGAAATTGATCTTATATAAATACGGTCGATTTCTGTACTATTGAATACTTTTAAGTAAAAACTTAAAAGTATTCAATAGTAGCCTTTTCGTTTTAATTTGAAGAATCTTTAACGTTTTCATAATTTTACCAGAGATAATATAAGAATACTGCCTGTACACGAGGCTGAATGCTCGATAATTATTATGTAACATCTTGATTTTCTTTTTCTTGACAATAAATGAAAAAAATACGACGATAAAACACGTGCCAAATAAATCGCTATATTTTCTTTAGGCGACAAACACTTGAATAAGTTCATCGACTCATCATTTCTAAATATAGCGCAATCATTCATTTAATAAACCGTATTTCGTTTCCTATGGGACACTTTTCGGCAAGTTTCATTACTGGAACTGTCAACTCTCGGAAATTAAAAAATACCCAGTCAGCTTCATGTCGCCTACTCAGCCAGACATCATGGATGAATCGTGTTTCGAATTTTATTTGATCGTTAAATCCTCGTTTCAGTGTTAACAACGCAGAATTATTTTTTATTTTTTATGTCATAAAAGCGTTTTTCGTTAACAGTTAAATATTGCAATTGTTATTGATTGCAAGATGGCAAAATTATTCCGAATGATCAGTCTTTCGCTAAATAATTAAGGTCACTGGAGGCCTAAAACTGCCTTTACATCGTCCTATTTTTCAATATCCTTATCTTTTTTTGATGTAGCGTTTGTCTATGGATAGGCACATCTGGCAAAAAATTTGTCAAAGAAGTAGTTAAAGAAATTTAGGTTGCGGCCAAGTCAAATTCAAAAATAATTATAAAATCCTTATTTCCGAGATAGGTACGTTATCTTCAGGAGACATCTGATTATTGTTTTTTTTTACATTCCAGCGAATAAAACCCAAAGAAGGCACACATAAATATCACATGCTAATGTCTACTGAAAATAGTTTTGACTAGACATAATTATTAGAATAAAAAAACTGTCACCAAGTAATATTTAAAAGATATAGTTAGAATGAAAGCTTCCAGAGCAGTATGATAGGTATCATTAATGGCGACCTATGTGGTGTAATGGTCGAGACGTCGATTACTATACCAAGGGTTTCGGGTTCGATCTCCGGGCATTACATGTCTGTTTGTAATGGTCTGAGTGTTTCTATGTATATATTTACTAAAAAAAATGTTTATTCGTTGTTTAGTACCTTAACTACAAGCTCCTGTCCTTGCTTAATGTGGAGCTAGATGACGCTGTGTGAGTGTCAGTGGATATTCAATTATTTATTAATGATATAATATATTGTATATAAAAAATACTACCAGCCTTTTTATTATTACGAGCGTTATGCCTATACACATTCCAATTTATTCAAATAGGGTTGCTTTAAATGATATAGGCTTTAGTATTGTCTTAAGACTTTACAATCCTCAGTCTGAATTACCTTTTGAGCGGACTCAAGGAACAATGGAACGTCTATTGTGTTAAAAACATAATATGACTTCATAGCACGCGAGGGGATGAAGAGCAATTTCACGGATTAAATAGTGTTGTTGTGCAGATATGTTCAGGTGCAGATAATTTAACAAATATGTTTTTTAACTTATTTCAATTTGCACCTGATCATTGTTATCGCAACAGCAATAACCGTTTTATTCATCACTTTTATTTATTTTAAGTGATATAATTATTGCAATTGAATATTATAATGTAAAGGGCTAAATTAGTAACAGCTTATGCGTTCGGTAGGCAATCGCTCATACTTTTCCAATCACAATGGAATCTGCTCCAAATATAAAGTATTTTTACGACTATTAGTTGACATTATTATATAAGACATAAAACAAGGTATGTATTTAGAGAATTCTCCATCTTGTAACATTATCAAGCATAAATAACACACTCACTTTAAATTAGACAAAATATCAATCAGTTTTTTCAATCAGAAGCTCCGAAGACACAGATTTATACGTCAAAAATATTAAATCATCCCTTTAGATAAACAACATGTCTATCTAAGATTACCGTGTCATATTTGCATCGACCGTAAAAGGAGTGATTTTTTACTAAACAGCGCTATCGCAGGTATATAACTGTTAAGTCCACAGACATCCGAATATACAATTAGACTGGACAAGCCGCCAAGTTTATAGGCAGTCCCAGTGTCGCAATTTCTTTTCGGTTCTTACCTGTGAAAAGTTATTATATTTTTTGGTAAATTTACTGATTCATTGCGATGATGGCATGTTACAATTGCACAGGATGGCATTTTGGAAAAAACGGTAAATTCTGTATTGGGAAATCTGTGGTTAAGTCACTTGATAACTCAAAAAATAATCGTTGCCAACAACGTGAAGGTGATATTTAAGTAAACGTATTATCAGGATAACGGGTCGCTTCCCCGGATAATGGCACTGTACAAGCTCATGCAATTTTCTCGTGAATACAAAACGAGTGAAGACTGTCAACATCATAAAGAAATCTAGGTATTCATCTTTCCGATAACTTAACGGGTTTAATTTAACGGTTTTTTTTTGTTATTAGAGATATTACTCATAACTAATCAAATAACAAAAATAAATCCTATTCAACATCGCAGTCCACTGCTGGGTCTCTCCCATTTTGCGCCAGATATCCCGGTCTTCCGCTTTTATCATCCAGCCTCCAAGAGCGACCTTTCGCAAGTCGTCGGTCCATCGGGCCTGGGGCCGTCCTACGCCACGTTTGCCGAGACGCGGTCTCCACTTCAGAACTCGTCTGCTCCAATGGCCATCGGTTCTGCGACAAACGTGACCAGCCCACTGCCACTTCAACTTGCTGACCCAATGGTATATGTCGGTAAAAATAAGTTATTTATTAGTAATATCCACCCAGTTCAACATAGCTGTCTAGTATCTAGATACATAGCTAGCTAAATAGCCAAATTCAACATCAGTGAGCGTGTTCTGTATAATAAGTTAATGGCTGGTGCACAATGCTCATGACCGTAATCGTTGGCGCTCTTTAGAAGCCTATACCCAGTGATGGACGATGGAGAGGTTATTTATGGCAGAAAAGATAGCTATTACCCGGTTCTCATGGGGATATTTAACCTCTATTTGTAAGAACAAACCTTTTCGTTCATCCAAATGTCCGTTTGTAGGTATTGGTCTGGGTATAGATCAGCCAAGGTTTATTGCTTTTTTTTTAGCGTGTTGAAAGTAACAGTCAAATTTTAGCGGCATAGAAAACAGTTACAGTAACAGCGGAAAACAACAAAAAAGGAGGTACATTGTTAAAAATTCATCAAACTCCTACCTTCAAACGGGACTAGCTAGATAGCAGATTGCAAATAATTGTGGATACGAACGAATAATTTATGAAATTATATATTTCTTGGGACAAGAAATCTTTATGTCTCGGTGGTAAATTTTATTTTTACTGTACCTATTTTAGGTGATAGAATCGGTACTGAGTCGTCTAGGAAGGTATCACCGCAGTACCAAAAATCGTCACGTAAAACAGGAGTGTTATGCACTTCAGTGTCTCGGAATGGGGGAAGTGACAAGCGCAGTGCGACATTGACGAAAAATAATAACCGTCTATCAGTTGTTGGTCTCCTTTAATGCCGTTCTATCATAGTCAGGCGTGTGATACGCGTGTGATACGATTACCCTCAGATGATCGTCCTAACCGTCCTGTGCACTTATAACAAAAAAAACTGTTTATCCAAATTATATCACCAAAAATTCGCATCGTATTTCAATAATTTTATTAAGATACCTTAGACCTAAGAAAACATTCTTGAAATCCAACATTATTTTTGCACAGAACAATAAAAGTGTCAACCCTAAGATACTGTGAAAACTTTTGCCGGGAACGCCGCAAGGAATGTTCCAATTGAAATAGTTGTGCCCACCTGCAAACAAACGTGGATTGATGTTCCAAATAACCTGGAAATGCTTTTTGTTTTTGCCATTGGAGAAAATATATGGGGGAAATTACGGTTATGTGGCGCACATCTGTTCGTTGATTTATTTGCGATTATTCAAATGTAAAGATTGAAAGGCCTTTGTCTTTATTCTTTTCAAATATGCCTTACACGAATGTGTGGCGTTGAACATTCTCGGCTCCGGTACAAATCACGCGAGGGAATAATAAATACTTCTTATGAATACATAAATTTTTGTTCATTACCTCAAGAATGTTTCCTACGAGATTTATTAAAATTATATTTTTTGAAACAACGTTTACAGTTTTTCTGTAGTGTATTCAGTTATCGCACCTGTGCCAAGTTAGCTAAGTAATTAAACATTAAATGATGGAATTTACCTAATTTAAGACACGAACAGTTTCTTAGACTATAAAATTACAGAACACACTTATGATATCCTTATTTATCCTTAGCGAATAATAAGTAATATGTTACATTTTTTTTAACTTTAATAATTTATTCTTGGTACCATAATCTCAGCAAAAAGATGTTCGTAATCAACAATTCTAACATTGTCAGACAGATTTCCAAATCCTAAAAAAGCTTTTGTAGATTGGTTTCTTACTTTTCGAATTTGGACAACTTCTTAGTGAACTCATTATTTTAAATGTCTGCCAACGGAATTCTTAGTACAGTAAAGTAAACAAAAGTTCAAAGGTTAATGAACGCTGAAAAATAATCAGTATAATAAGATTCGGAATTCACTCTTTTCTCCTGATTTCTTTGTACTTGTTTTTATCGCAGTTTTTGAGTTTTCACAAATATTGATTGCTTTCAATAATCACAAATGATTTGACTTCGAGACTATAAGGTAAGTATTTGATTTTGTAAAAGTTATAATAGGAGATCAGAACTTTTGTGGGAACAAGACCTCGTATTAAAAATATTTGTATACGTCAAAATCTCGGAGTGACCAAATACTCCCAGCGAAATGTATGTTATAATTAACAGAACTTCAAGTTTTCTTTAATAAATGTACTTGTATCATACGAGTCGTATATACAAACATACGGATAACATACTCGTGTTACTTTCACGCGTATACGCACAAAAAGTAGCACCAGTATATTTATCCGTTTGTTCATTAGTTTTTATCACATTATACAGACTCATTACTTAGTTTATTTAATTTTATATTTTGTACTTTCTGTTAGGTATCATTTATTGTCCTCAATTAAAACTAAATAATTACTTTTTATGCCATGAATCTTGTAAAAGCATACACAATGGACCATCGCATCTTGTGCTTGATAGCCATACGTAATATTGAAGTTGGTTAAGATTCCCTCAGGAAGAACTATTAGTCTTTAGCGCGGACGCGGGCGAGGTTTAACGTTGGCTCGAAAGAGTTGCTTGTAGATTGAGATAAATGAAGCGGAGCTTTTTATTTATTTCTAACTCGGGGTAACGGAATGCTTTATTTTGTACGTGGACGGGTACTTTATCCCTAACATTGACGTGCAGATTATTCTAAAAATACTAGAACTAGTGGCTCTCCATGCACATGCTGATACAGTGAGAATTATTTTCAAAGCTTATAGATGAAGCTTAATCAAATAGACAAGAGCTTAACAAACTGAAAATTCCCTTTTGTAATACATTTTTTGAGTTTGTTTTATTCTTATTTATTATATACTTAATAGTGATCTATTTCCCTGAGTTAAATGGAACTTGGCAACATTTTATTTTTTAAACAACTTCATGGTTATCAAGCAAGTAAGATATTATCATCATCATTATCAACCTATAGAGCCTACTGCCTATGGGGGAAATTGGGTAGTAATCCATCACGCGGGTCCAACGTAGATTGGTGGTGTTAACAACTACCATCCTCAGATATTAAGCCGGGATCCACGGTTTCACTTGCCCTCTGAAACATGAAATCATCTTTATTTTCGGCCAATCACGTGATTTAGCCTGCAATGTCCTAATCTGACTAGGAAAATAGCTCAAAATTATGTTTCCCCTCGGGATTCGAACCCACGTCCTCTGGGTCATGCAGACGAACGTTGTGCACCAAAGCCAAGAGGCATTAACATAGTACTGTTAAAAATGGTGATTGTCTTAATATTTTACGAAGAATAAATGGAACACAGCACCATATAAAAAGGACAGAACTCTATGTTTTGTAAGATTAAAACCCTAAAAGTATTAATATTAAAAGATTTTACTGTTATTTTTGTGTCATGGCTATAAATGCGGTTCTGTATAGCGACGGATTATTTTCTAAGGCATAATGAAACTAATTTAAATCCTCAATCCTTGTTAACAACTTTATGTATGCGATAAGTTAAAAGAGCTGGTAACTTTTTTGTTAAAAGCAAGTAATTATGTAAATTTGTAATGACATTATACCTTTTATAGTACTAGTTATCAAAACACAGATTGTAAGGGCAAAACACAGATTATTCACATTAACTATTTTTTATCTCCTTTATCACCGTGAGTAAATAAAATTGATAAATAACGTTTCGTATACATCATATACTTGCAGAAATTTATACATATATATTTAAAAAAGCTATATAATCATGGTAACTTCGACTTATTCTGTTTCAAATTAATTTTATTAGACCCTTGACTGTTAATTCAAATGAGATAGCTGTCACTTTCTACTATTATTTTCGTAAAGGTTTCTATATTGTACTTCTTATTCGCTATGCTTACATAGTTAAAAAAAAAATTTATAACATTTTAATCACAAATACGATTAATAACGTAAACCGTAAAAAAATTCTGTATGTTCAAACAGGTACTTTACATCCAAATATTCAAAATTTTAAAAACTTTAATTTTTTTGAACTCAAAGCTCTCGTGTCTTAGGCCGAAGTTAAGAATTTGCTAGTCTTTTAAACACTTGAATTCCACGCATAATTAATACCTACTTGAAGTTTAGAAGTAGGTAACTTAGTTTGAGTTGTTTATCCCATTTTGTTGACTTGTTTGCTTACTTACAGAGGTCGAAGAGATTAAAATCTAAATACATTTCATTTAACAAGAAGATGTTACAAATTGCATTTACACTTTGGCTTTTTGGAACCTCCAGTTCCAGGCTATTAACGTAACATAGACAATAAATTAACTACATGCACAATCACGAATAAATAACAACCGAAAATTGACCGACTCGCTTGTCACTTAAGTTGAATTAATGTTGATATTAATGACACAAAATTATTTATTTAAATCTTGACCTTAACGCATCATTAAAAGGTTACTACATCAAAAGCTCGAGTATACTACTATGGCATTATGACATATAGCGAGCGATGTGATTATGAATAAAAATCCTGCCTAAATGACACGATGGGCAGACGCTTTTTGAGTGAGATTGTGCGTCTTGTTAGTTATTGTTTATCTAAGAACCTCTTACCTCTTTTGGGAACCACTAATGGAAAACTTAAATTTTAAGTTAATTTATATTATGCTAGTTTCACTTTCGCCTAAATTTTTTTTTTTGGCAATCTTGGCAAAAATGAATTATCAGACAATACCACCCTGGTACCAGTTTCTTAGTCAGCTTACGGCTTTAAACAATGAAACCAAGGATTCAAGATTCTGTCAGAAAAAAATACACAAAGCCACTTTCACTATAGTAGTTACTGAAAAAAGCCTTAGCAAAGCATATTCTAGGGCCCAAAATAGAATATGTGTAACCATCGCTATTCCTCAACTAATGTATTATGTTCGTTATAAATCGTATTGATAGTATTGAATTTAAATAAAAAATGAGAAGTGATAGGTTCCTAATATAAATACGGGTACAAATTAAGGAACCCTCAAAGGAGAGATGGATATCACGAACTATTTTTAAAGACTGATAATTTGGAAGCTTAAGGAAATATAAATGCTGGCATCAAAGGCCGCTTAGTAAAAAACTAAGAAGACTCAGTGACAGAAAAATGAAAATACCATTGAATTGCTTAAAATTGCTTCTGCTTACTGCATACTTTTAATTCAACACTATTCTGCTGTGAATAGTGTTGAATTAATAGTATGTTTGATAATGTAATGGCCAATTTTACACTTGCTTTTTTCCAATATTTTCTAAAATTCTTCAAAGTA
The DNA here is from genome assembly GCA_019425675.1 of Leucinodes orbonalis. Taxonomy (NCBI): domain Eukaryota; kingdom Metazoa; phylum Arthropoda; class Insecta; order Lepidoptera; family Crambidae; genus Leucinodes; species Leucinodes orbonalis. The sequence goes on from PQWD01003400.1 coordinate 90,983, forward strand.
CAAGATTATCTGCTATTAAAGTCCCACTGCAAGGTACAGGGCATCATGATTTTGGGTAGATTGGGCCATAGCCAAGTCCAATGGAAATTGGACGGCGTTTATTCTACCATAGCAAGATAGTTCTTGCTATGGTAGTATAGTTATGTACCAACGACCTATCATGCCCTGCGAAGTACGAAGTCATTCAATTTATTCAACTATGACCCGATATATTCTGCGACAGATTAATATAAGTACTGTTTTACCATGTCATAAAGACGATAGCATGCATAAACCTTTTTGTAACGAAAAATGTTAGGCATATTTTAAAAAAAGCAAGGTCGAAAACTCGAATAACGGACATTACGTTTTTGTCTTGGAAAAGCGTAAAAAAAGCAATCAAGCAAGTCCATTAGTAACCCAATACAGGGCCATCTTTTTCACCCATTTGCGCCATTCATCTAGAGTTCCGGCCTCGGGCCAGTCACTTAAGGTATTCCCTTACTAAGTGATGGACAAAAGTTCTTTAAGAGGAAAAAAATACAAATAAATTAATATCATCACATCCATACCAATCCTATAGCCTTGTTGAAAACGTTAATTAAGGAATTATTACCAAATTTTTCAGACAAGACAGAGAAATTAATCAGACAAATCAATTAGTATATCGTATACCTATGTACATGTACCTTGTACCTTTATTGAATTATTTTGTATTGGAGTCATAGATATATGCATCATAGTTGAAAAGTACGAGTATGTATACTTTGCTTAGAATTCCATTCACCTTTACCACATTTAAGACATTCAATAAAATTCATGCTATACCTTCATTTCAGCTGCCATCTGTCGTAACGCGAATACTTTAAAAAATTACCATGATTCATATATCCATAATAAAATGACAAGAAGATGAAGTTTAAACCCTAATATCAGTCTTCTAAAGCTAGTCGTCACATGGACTGAAGCACCTGAACCTTGGTTCGCTGTAAATTATTTTTAAATTACACCTTCCAGCCACTAATACTACGTCACGGCATATTTCTGAGCAATATCGGTGCAACCCTGAAAGCATTGATGCGGCTTCATGTCTCCCCACCTCACCTTACATAACGGAATATCCGCTTAGCATTAGTGACGTAGCCTTCTGTATTACTGGGTTAGCAGACCAGGCTTAGCTTGGATATGTTTCGTTTCGTTTCGTTCGGATAACGGCTTAACGTAGCAGGAACTGAAATTATTTTGTTTTATTGATATCGTTAATTATTGAAAAAAAGTTATAACAATAATTTATTACTTAGTAATGACCAAATATGTAGCTGTTGTGTCATCAACACATTAAACGTCCCCACCGAGGGGCACGAGCCTACCCGTATAGGGTGTTTCTAAGCATTAGTCGTCCACGCAGGCCCAGTGCCGGTTGGACGACTTCACGCACAACCTTGAAACTCTTCGCAGGCGTGCGCAGGTTTCCTCGCGATGTTTTGCTTCACCGTAAAGGCGACGGATAACGTACATTTAATTTCGAAGATTCAAAATTTCATTGGTACGTGGCCGGATTTGAACTTCAACAACCCTCCCGGTAGGTGGGCAACAGTCCACACAATTGAGCCACCGACGCTCCTTAATAATAGCTATTGAAAGCTACGTAATGATTTGCGACAATAGTAACGACAATATTATGGTAAATTGTTACATAGTCCCTATTTAACTGGCGGATGGCGATTTTTTGTGTACCTACGCATTTTTTTAAATTTTAAAGTCAATTATTAAATATAAAATCTTGTACAACATCGCTAAGGTGAATTGAGAAAGTCCTATACCCTTGATTGTGAGGTAAGGCTTGGGCTTTACAGTAATGAGTTAGAAATGTTGGTTGATTTTTAAGTCATAGGTGATGGGACGGTAGTGACATGATACGACTAACCATAACAGCAGTGTTGATAGAAAACAATAACAATCAATAGTCATTATTTTTCTTCAACACTGCCCTGCGTCCGTCACCCGAGACGACAGAAGTTGGGTCTCAGTGAGTTTTGCGCAGATTATATTATTTCCATAATATGGCAAAATACATTAAATAAAACATTAATTGTTATTCCCTTTAACCCATCACAATTAACTTTTGGAAATAGAGCGAACACCCCCCCCCCCCCTTCCTCTCCTCCATATTTTGCGAAAGATATCCGTGTTTTCCTCTATTTTAATCCAGCCTCTGCCAGCGACCTTTCGCAATTCGTCGGTCCCTTGGGCCAAAGGGCATTATTATTTACTGTCTCTAAAAAATATATACCCGAACAATATGAACTGAACAGCTTTTATATATTTTTTAACATAAACTATACAACCTTTTACTTATTGAAAAGGTATAAGTGTCAAAAGTAGCACTTTCATAATTAGGAGCGTAGGTTTAGGTCTGTAGGGCTAAAAGTTATGGGCCGTAGGGACTCTGCATCCGTTGCTCGAACGTATGGACCAAGCTACTATTGGAATATCTTTGTAGCTAAGGTAGTCGACCTTATTGTTTTTATATACAACCCATTTGGTGTAATGGTTGAGACGTCGGCTACTACAACAGGGGTTCCGGGATCGACCTCCGTGCAATATAAACATTAATGTGCATGAATATGTCTATTGGTCTGGGGTTTTTCTATGTATATTATATGTGTGTGTTTACAAAAAAAAGTACATAAGTATGTTTATACGTTGTTTAGTACCCATACTACAGGCTTCACGCTTAACTTGGGGCTAGATGTCGCTGTGTGAATGTCAGTGGATATTTATTTAATTTATTATTTATATATTTTTTCTGAACATAAACTTCACGAGTTTCCTCAATTTGCAAATATAAGCAGTACTCCTATCGTTTAAAAAAACATAATATCCAACTTAAAAATGTGTTCTTGCTTAATTATGTGATTTTATTTGTAAAAAAAAATCACATAATTAAGCAAGAACATATTTTTAGTTGGATATTATGTTTTAAAAAAAGTAATATCCAACTAAAAAATATGTTCTTGCTTAATTATGTGAGTTTACTTGTAATGTTCTACATAACCAAACTAGTAAAATCAATAAGACTTCCAGGACTCGGCTCCAGACCTTCAAAAGGGAATTAGGGAAGAATAAAATAAAAATATCCCATAAACTTGTAAACGAAAATACCAAAATATAACGGTTTGATTTTCGTAACGTTGCTTTGTGTTCAAAGGAGATCAGTGTAAACTAATAAAAATGAAGGCAACTGAATAGAATGAAAAAATAAGCGCCTTATCGTCCAAGGCGCTACTTTTTTCTATTGTTAACTATTTATGAATACTTTTTGTAGTTCTATAAAAATATATTTTTTCATAAATCCTTTGCTCAAGTTGGTTTTCTGAATGTTTTGAGAATTTTATTTTCAGGTGTATTTTATGGATATCGTAAATTTCTAAGAGCACTCGGCAAAAACTTTGTTGTTTTATTGTATACATGTAGGATGTTTAGATTTTCGTTTAAAAAACTCGTATTCTTTCGCAATGTTTAGATATTTCTGGAAATTATAATGATGACCATTCGTTGAACAACAGTAACATCTTATTCTTTAAAATTTTGTTTTTTTTCTTTGCTGTATATTATAACTTATAAGCTAATCATCGCATCAAAAACAGTTCTTGTTTTTTTATGTTTTTATCATTATCACCGGTATTATTTGTTATCATTGTTCTAAGTAAAATTCATAAACGTTCTACAAATTATTCGTAAGGGCTAATGAAAATTGGCTGTGCATTTGTATGACGATTATAAATTTTAAGCAACTATTGCAGTGGCCTTTCGTTGATGGATGACTAAAGCATATTCAAACCAAACTAAAATTATCTTTAATCAACTAAGACTTCACAGGACACTTTTGAAACGTCATAAAATAGTTACTAGTTTGAATCTATCACCATTTCGGAAAAAAATTCAGCTGAGAAGACACCACAATAATCTCAGTAGTTACTCTTATCAATCGCCAAAGATTTGACAAATTATTGTTTTGATTCCCGAATTATGAACAAAGCTTAACTTAGCTATCTTAGATAAACAAACTAACTATATGCATGATCACGATGAATGAATGTCAACGAAAAAATGTCCGAGCCGCACTACACATACGTAGATATTTATTGATTCATTATAACATAAAAACCTTTGTTTAAATTTTAAACTTAAATGAAGGTTTTTAAACTCATCATTGAAAGGTACAAAATCAAAAGCACGAGCACACTACTATGTAATTTTGAAATGTAGCGAGCATGTGATATGAATAAAAATTCTGCCCAACCAACGCCATGGGCAGAATTTGCCACGGACACGTTTTGAGGAAGATTATGCATCTTGTTTGTTGTTTTTTTTGCTGTAATTTGATACTCATAGATAAGATGAAATATTTGAACTTAGATTGCTTCTTTTCCAGAATGATGCCTCCACCGCCGTCACGTCCCTAACAAAAATCAAGCTGAACATTATGACAAATACAACTGCTTGTAAGTACCAAGTTTTGTTTAGTTGCTTCGATTTCGTATCATTCTTAAGAATTTTGCTTTTTCACTAGATGTACTATAAGTGCACACATTTTTGAGCATTTTAATGTGTGCCTTTATCATACAAGCCTACTAGTGTAAGAAAAAATAAAAAAAATACAGTCCAGTCACTGCGTAAAGATAATACGATTTTTATATAAATAAAAACAAATGGAACACATATATCAATCACTGCACCGTTAGGTATAATTAAAATAGCTAATGTTTGCAAAAAGCAGTGGAATGAAGATAGAACCTGTAATTATTTGATAAATTATTTCTTCCGAATTCAAACCCCTGAGGACTGGACGAAAGTCGTCCATTTATACTCAAATAAAATAGGTCAAGATTTCTGTTGGGACAATTTTATACTTTCTACCCTTCAGTGGAATGTGTTATTTTAGATGTGTATTATAAACCAATTTTGTAACTGATTTATTCTTTTTTTTTCCATCACATTTTTATATTTACTTGACTTACTATAACATACTTTTAGTTATATAACCAAAAACTATATCATTATCACCATCAGCTCAAAAACGTCCTCACCGAGAGCCTAACCGTAAGGGTAGGCCCAGTGCGTATCAGACAACTTCACGCACAACCTTTGAATCTCTTCGCAGGCGTGCTTAGGTTTCCTCACGATGTTTTCTTCACCGTAAGAGGTCGGATAACGTACATATAATTTTGAAAATTCGAAAATAATTGGTACGTGGCGGATTTGAACCACAGCTCTCCGGTGGAGGTAACAGCCCACACCATTAGGCCACCGACGCTCCATAATTAATACCATAATACTTTAGTCGCATAAAGCCTTTAATTTCTGTTTGTTCTTTAATATGGATTTCGATATGTGCTTTCCTTAACGCTAAAGACTAATTCATGTTGAAGTTACCTTAAAAAAATAACTAACAGTCAAAGGTTACAGTAGCCATTTTTTAAGATTTAGGCATTATAAAAATGGATTTATTATTTAATAATATGTAAATCATTTTCACTATTTGATTATTTAATAATTCGCTATTCATCTTTTCTTTTAAACCACCAAAAAATTTTATTGTTTCAAATAAAACTGATTATTACATAAGACTGATATCCACAGAATAATTCAAGATTGCATACTAAAATAAAAATAAAATACGAGTATATGAATTTTGACATAAAACATGTTCCAACTTGTTTCATAATACATTCATAAACTTAGCTAAACAGCTTAATATCTAAACCTCACTAGAACGACGGCCTAATGATGTGTATACTAAAAAGATTTTTATTCCCTCTAACCATTTCAAAAGTACAAGTAATCCGTTTAATGCCTTCAGGCTGGTTGTAAAATAATACGGCTACGAAAGAGGCTTAATTACTTCAACTTGGATTTGCGTCGTAGACCCATTTGAGCAGGATATGAAATGTTTTATTGCTCAGTTTTATGTCTCGGGCAATTGTGGGAAAAGTGCTTAAGTACAAATTGTAATTAACGTTGTACTGTCAAGAAATTGGATGAATGTTTAATGGTATGCAGGTTATTTGAGTTGATTTATTCATCTGAGAAGTAATCTTAGAAATGACAATTATGTGAAGTTAACATCTATTAAAATAAAGTCGACTTTTATTTAATATTTCAATGACGAGTAAGTTGGGTCCTAAAATACCTTCAGCGAAAAATTGGACGTTTGGACCCACTGGACTTATGGCAGTAATCATACTCCTACTAAGCCTATTATTTCGAGTTTTGGAAAATAACTAGTTCAATCCCTAGATAGCTCATTGTTGGTGACAAATCAAAACGATAGAGCTGACAGTCAAACAAAACATACTCTATGTCAAACCAATTCCTAATTTGCATCATGGCAGAGATTTTTAGCAAGCTTCGGATTCTCGAGACTCAGCAGGCCAAACCACTGAAGCGCTTTTTTTCAAAGCATCAAAACTCATATTTTTAGTTTAGTATTTAATCGTTTTTATTATATTTTGACGTACATAAGTGCTTTTTGTAAGCCTAATTGAAATAAATTTTTGACTTTGACTTCAGTCGGACTTCTATTCGCACGATGTAACTGACGTAGCTAAAATGCAGTATTTTTTTTAATAAGTTAATAAATAATAAAGCAATAGTTGAATAAACATGACTAATTGGATCAGCCAACTCCCAATGAGCGCTCGAGCCGACGAGTTCTAAAGTGAAACCTGCGTCTTTAAATTATTGTAGAGAACTTAACGACAAATGATGCAAAAGACAGCAGTGCAAAGTGGGGAAGCTTTGTCAAGTAGGTTCGACACCCTGTTTAAAACACACTTTCTAATATTTTTGTAAAGAAAAAATAAGTCAAAATTGTTCACATCGCCTAGCCAGCAGAGACGTCTACCTCTTTGTTAATTTAATAAACTTTACGGGCCATAGTAGTTAGGAATTCTCTTCATATGTTAATTAGCTTTTAACGTGTAGTAGGTAACAATCCAAAATTATATTTATATATATGCACTGATATTAACACAGCACCATCTAGCCCCAAGTTAAGCTTGAAACCTGTAGTATGGGTCTAAACCACGGATAGACATACTGATATACTTTTTTGTAAATATTATTTAATATACATAGAAACATACCAATACAAGCAGACATGTTCATAGACAGAAATAATTGTACTGCCTGGGGATCGAACCCGAAACCCTTGATTATAACCGACGTGTCAACCATTACACTCAATTTAGTAGGTAAACAACGAAATCTATATTATTTGTTTACAGACGGAGGTACCTGACGACGTACGTCCTGTAAAAACTATGCTTACTTACAAGAGATAATGACGCTACGGGCGACTGATAGTAAGTATTAAGTGTAACAAAATCATTATCATCTCATATATGAAAAAAGTATGGCACCCAAATTCTGGTACTCACGCTCGCATACCGCAGTGTAACTCCCGAATAGCAAATAAAGCTCTAGCGATCCTCCAACAAAATTGATAGATTGACCTAAATATGTTGAATTCATTTGAAATAACCTGTGTCGATACAGAGTTATTGCCGAAGTCGTAAAAAAGTTCATTACAGTAAATGAAGAATTTACTTAGAAAACTGTTTCGTGTCAGCAAATCAGAGTGACAAACAAACAAAATACCCCTAACTTGTAACGATCGCCATTGACGTCGCAAATGATAGAACGTGCTCATCTCAGTTCACTAGCCCACATATGCAGTTCAAATAATACAGCTTATTCAACATCCCCACCGAGACCAAGAGTCTACACGTATAAGATGTTTAGGCCTTAGTCATCCACGAAGGCCAAGTGTGGATTGGACGATTTCACGCACAACCTTTGAATCTCTTTGCAGGCGTGCGCAGGTTCCCTTACGATGTTTTCCTTCACCGTAAAAGCGTCAGATAACGTAACATATAATTTCGAAAATTCGACATTCGGCAAAAGTCCACACCATTGAGCCACCGACGCTATTTCCAGCTCAATCTATTAAAAATCAAAGAAAACAGAATCCACTAATACAGACTTACCTTGAAGGGAAATACTTGTTTTAATTTACTTTGAAGGCAACCACTTCCTCCCTCGCTGCATTGACACAGTAATCAACTGAAATGTGATTTCATCTTTCCATTGCACTTTGTTTCGTGTTGCTGCAAATATTTGAAATTGGAATACAGCGCGCGGTAGGTGTGCCGTTGGGACGGCAGAATAGAATACATGTGTCCCCACCCCTACTCTTCCCGAGGGTGTCGTAGGAGCCGACTAAGGATCTTATACCGGATGGTGGCAGCAGCGCCATCCTGCGTACTGGTTCACACTGCGTCACCAACCCGCTGCCCAGCGTGGTGACTACGGGCATTTACCCCTCAATGAGAAGCGCCACAAGAATCGGCCCCCAGTTCCCGGCAGCCCCACTATTCCCGACCACGGCAGCGGTCGCGTCACGGTGGGGCGGGGGTGCGAAGAATCCCCGGGTTACGGTAGGCTGCTACAAACAACTGTCACTGGCTACGTACAATGGGCGTACGATGCGGCTGGACCATCACCTCTCCGAATTAGAAGAAGAGCTAAGTCGTATTAACTGGAGCATACTGGGGTTATCTGAAGTCCGAAGAGAGGGAGGACACGATGACCCTGGACTCGGAACTTGCTCTACTTCCGAGAAGGTGATAGGGTTTCCCAAGGGTGTTGGTTTTCTCGTTCACAAGTCCCTTGTCAGCAACGTTGTGGAAATCAGTAGTGTGTCGAACCGGGTAGCATACCTTGTACTTAAACTCACCGACAGGTACTCCCTGAAGGTGGTACAGGTATATGCGCCGACCTCGTCACACTCTGACGAAGAGGTTGAAGCCATGTATGAGGATATCTCCAGAGCCATACATGGCACAACTTCGACCTTCTACAATGTTGTTATGGGGGACTTCAACGCTAAAGTGGGAGTACAAGAACGCGGCGAATCGAAAATCGGACTTCATGGATTGGGGCGCAGGAATCACAGGGGGCAGATGCTGGTCAACTTCCTCGAAATGGAGGGGCTCTTCTTGATGAATTCTTTCTTCAAGAAGAAGCCTCAGAGAAGATGGACCTGGCAGAGCCCGAACACTGTGACAAGGAACGAGATAGATTTTATTATGGCGGATAAGCGACATATATTTAAAGATGTCTCAGTGGTCAACAGGTTTAAAACCGGCAGTGATCACCGACTTGTCCGAGGCACTTTAAATATATGTTTTGACCGAAAGGTCTCGCTTAATAAAATCTACTCTCAGACCTACGCCGCTCCAAATACACTATGGGTCCGAACAGTTCCAATTGGAACTTCAAAATCGATTCGACTTCGCTGGAAACCACTGGCGACGTGGATGAGATAACCGACAACGTGGTGAACGGTGTGTAACTGGGTCGCAGGCATTTCCCGCCGATGAAACGAGCTAAGTCGTCCAAACTTTCTCCCGAAACCCTGGATTTGATGAGGCTGAGACGCGAGATGCCATCTGCTGCTGTTGCTTCGCCGGAATATCAGGCTCTCTCCAAGCGGATACGAAAACTCGTTCGCAGGGACCTCCGCTGTTTCAATACAAGGTTCATTAAGGACCTTATTGAGAACAGGGGCCCAAAGTTTTCCAAAAACCACTTGGGAGAGCCATCTGGTTAAGCTTAAGACAGCAGATGGGCAATTGCTACGCGACTCGCCCACAGATCCTGGAAGAGGTTGAGAAATTCTATGGACGACTGTATTCATCGAGCGCTCATCAGCCACAGACCGAGGACACCGAAGATCCACGTGCCCCACTAAGGCGCCATTGTACGCAAGATATCCCGGATATTGACGTTAGCGAGATTAGTGCAGCACTGGAGCAACTTAGAATGGGAGGCCCCGGGTGATGACGGTATTACGACAGAGCTCCTAAAAGCCGGTGGACACCCGTCCTTAGGGCATTAGTTGAGCTCTTTAATGCCGTCATCCACCAGGAACTACACCAGAGGCGTGGTCCAGAAGCGTCGTCGTCTTTTCTTCAAGAAGGGTGATAAAACTCTCTTGAAGAATTATAGACCGATAGCGCTTCTGAGCCACGTCTATAAGTTGTTTTCCAGAGTTGTAGCGAACCGTCTCGCCATAAGACTCGACGAATTCCAACCACCGGAGCAGGCTGGGTTTCGAAAAGGCTACAGCACCGTGGACCACATCCATACTGTTCGGCAGCTTATACAGAAGACCGAAGAGTATAACCAGCCGCTGTGTATGGCATTTGTGGACTACGAGAAAGCCTTCGACTCCATCGAAACCTGGGCTGTTCTGGAGGCTCTGCAGCGATGCGGTATCGACTGGCGATATATCGAGGTGATGAAGTGTCTCTCCAACGCAGCGACGATGACCGTTCAGATCCAAGACCAGCGGACAAGACCCATCCAATTGCGTCGTGGTGTGAGACAGGGGGATGTTATATCCCCGAAACTAAACAAACGCATTGGAGGATGTCTTCAAGACCCTGGACTGGTCTGAACGAGGCGTCAACGTCAATGGAGAGTATATTTCTCATCTGCGCTTTGCTGACGATATCGTCATCGTTGCAGAGTCATCGGAAGAGCTTGCTGAGATGCTGAATAGCCTAAATGAATCCTCCCGACGAGTTGGGCTTGGCATGAATTTGGACAAGACGAAAGTCATGTTCAATGACCATGTCATGCCACAACCGATATGCGTCGATGGCATCCTTCTCGAGTTGTGCAAGAATACGTTTACTTGGCCAAACCATCCAACTTGGCCGCACAATTCGAGAGGAAGCTAGTAGGAGGATTCAGTTGGGCTGGGCGGCATTCGGCAAGTACGTCAGGTCTTCACGTCGACAATTCCGCAATGCTTAAAGACAAAAGTCTTTGAGCAATGCGTCCTACCCGTACTTACATACGCAGCTGAGACATGGACACTGACTGCGGGATTGGTTCACAAGTTCAAAGTCACTCAACGCGCAATGGAGCGAGCTATGCTCGGGGTCTCTCTTAGGGATAAGATCAGAAATGATTTAATCCGTAAAGAACTAAAGTTACCGACATAGCCCGCCGGATCAGCAAGTTGAAGTGGCAGTGGGCTGGTCACGTATGTCGCAGAACCGATGGCCGTTGGAGCAGACGAGTTCTGGAGTGGAGACCGCGTCTCGGCAAGCGTAGCGTAGGACGCCCTCCGGCCCGATGGACCGACGACTTGCGAAAGGTCGCTGGTGGAGGCTGGATGAGGAAAGCGGAGACCGGATATCGGCGCAAATGGGGGAGACCTATGTCCAGCAGTGGACTGCGATAGGTTGAATAGCGCTGCTAGATGTTATGAAACAGTTTTGTCGATGCAACTAGTCTTTGAAATCTGTTATGGTATTTATCAGAGTAAATCTTCGCAGTTTGAAACGAAGTTCAATTTGGTTACAACGCAAACTATAGAGAAGAGCAACGATGAAGCTAGTTTTTTTTCTGAAACTAAACTATTTACATTAAACCAAATCAAACCAACTAAATCTAATTCCTAAGAGAACTGAAAAACTAAGTCGCCCAACCAGACTCGAATTCGGCAGTTAATTAATGTTGATCACTAGGCATAGGTTCGCGTGAATATTATTCAGGGAGACTCTCTCAGAGGTCCCATTGGGCTGCAAATAATAAATAATAGGATAAATAGCGTTTATAAAGCAAATTTAACTTCGCTGCTATCCACCTTTAAAATAGTTCTTTGTTAATTATTTGATACTACGCTTCACGCCAGCACCTTTTGTAAAGAAATTGTATTTTTTACAATGGCAGTACTAGATAGTTTAATTAATTAATTTTAAGCCCGCCTAAAGTAACACGGGTTTCAAGGTCCCCTTTTGATTAAATCTTAAGAAATTCTTTGTAAAATATAAATTTTATTTTATTTTACAACTTAGTATCATAATATTGTTTTAATGAATCAAAGTATGTATTAAATATGTATCATGTTACATCTCATCATACTAGGTGGTAGACTCTACTGAGTCGTCTAGGTAGGTACCACCACAGTGCCAGATATCATCCCGTAAAACAGAGTGTTATGCACTTTTGTGTTTCGGGATGAGGCACTGTACTAGTGAAATTACCGGGTATAGGAGACGTAACATCTGTGTCTCGGGTGACGGGCGCAGTGCGCATTGATGAAGATAATAACTGTCTATCAGTTTGTTGGTCTCCTTAATGCCGCTCCGTCATGGTCTGGCGTATCACTTACCATCAGGTGAGCGTCCAGACCGTCTGTACACTTGTAACATAAAAAAAAAACATTTTACAAATCATAGGTACTAGAAATCCGAGTCTAATACCATTATTTGTTTCAGTGTTAGCACTAAGGATTCATGGCAAAATTAGGAGATTTAATTTTAACAGCATTTTCACACAATTGTCGATTAGAACGCGCATTAAATGTTTAGCACCAATTGACTGAATTTTCTGACAATGGACAGCGTACATGAGTTTACACACAGGTTAGTCTTTACTTCACTTTAGCGATTTCCTTTGGATAAGAAAATCAAGTAGACAGATCTCTTAACAATATTGGTTAAGTTTCCCATGTACAAGTATAAAATCATAATCATTATTTAAGCTTATTACGTAACTGATTGTATATTCAAATTATCATACCTCATTTTTTTTTTGACGATTCCAAAGTTGCTGTAAAACTTAAATGGATAAAGGAATTTTTGAGTTTGAACATCAAAAACTCCAATTTCAAAACCAGCTAAACCAGGAGGCTATTTATTTCCAATGGTTGCTGCGTATTTTTGTAAGTTTGTATACATCTACTGTGTGGCTGCTACACTATGCTGCACATTGCTGTACCACGTCCCCAAGAACAATTACCTCTCCACCGGTCATCTTGTTCTTTTGAACTCAATATTATGTAAATTTCAAGTAATACTAATATACTACTAATATCAGTCTTTAGAAACTAATTTAACATTGTAGTTTTTCAGTAAAGAGATCTATGTGTATGGTTAGCGCAACTATCGTAACAATCAGTCAATTGAGGGATGAATGAAAAATAAATATATGGATAAGTTACCTACGCATGATTTAGACAATCTCTGGTAAAAACTTTACTTCTTTTTCTATAAGGATGACGCACTCAAGGACGAGATGGTGGAGTATGAGGCAGCTTTCGTTTGCACCACATCTCAAGAAGGCAAGATCGAGTTACACTTGACCACGGAGAGCGAACCAGTCGCTTACCTTCTGGTGGGAAGCCTCAGGATGATAGCGCGGCTGTACTCAACGCAGACCGACATAAGACTGAAGAGCTACACTAATGACCCTAGGAGATTTAAGTAAGTACTTCTTTTATTCCATAAGTTAAAATATTCTTAAAGCGAACTGCAAAGGAATGAACTCTTTGCTCATTATGTGTTCCCGATCATTACAACCTGGCGTCTGCAAGCAAGAGTTAATAGTCTCTTTCTAGGCAGGTATGATCCATCCGCGGCCGCATCATCACTTACCATCAGGTGGATTGCAGTCAACTGTCTACCTATAGAAGATAAAACAAATAAAAAGGAAACATGTCTAAAGGAATCATGTATCGATGGCAACAAAATAATCCCCATTTCAGTATTTGCCATCGTGGTGAAAGGATTAGTCAGTTAGTATTTGGAATTACTAATTGTTGTCAGGGAGCCTTGATAGAAAATGCCTTTGGTATTGCCCAAAAATCAGGGTAATATTAGGGTTTCTCAGTTTCTGCAGTGCTTCAGGGATCTTTACTGAAGCACAATGAGACTGCTTCTATGCAATAATGCGAAAATATTGCACGTCGCTGATGTGTAGGGTACAGAGTAGCTCTTACTGAATCCTGACCATGATATTGAGTAGGCTGGACTGCCGTTTCTTTCAACATCATCGCACAATATCAGCTGGGGTTGTGCAATGAATTAGATAATTTATAATGTATGTGACATAGTTAGTATTTTTACTTATTCATGTCAGTCTTAATACTTGAATAAATAAATAGTGTAGTTCCAAGTACCACCATGTACAGGCCGTTGTCATCCACGCGAGTACAGTGCGAATTGGAAGACGTTACGCACAACTTTTTAATTTCATCTTAGGCGTGCACAGGTTTCATCAGAATAAAGATAATTACACTTTTATGCATAAACTACTACAAGACTAGTACTAATTGACGGTGCTTTATCAAAGGTTAGATTGTTTTGCTTCGGAAATTTCAAGACAGTTTGATCACTCCGCCGTTTTGATGGTTTTAAAGCAAAAAAAAATTGACCATATTAGTCCCCTTTGACACAAAAAAATGTTAATAATTAGGTTTTTAAAATACTGCCAATTTTACCATCCACGAAGTGTCCAAATTCTCTTCTTATATTTCGTTCGGTTTTACGATACAAAAACCGTAGCATCAGGGTAAGCTGCTTATTATAAATGTCAATAAAGATGACAAAGGTTCAAATTTGGTATTCCTTTGTTTGAAACTTACGGTTAGGGAAAATTACAATGGAATTTTAAGCAGTCATCAATTAGTACAGTTTTTTACTTTAGACTTAAATGATCTATTTTTTTTTAAACTCATAGATTACAATCATCAGGTGAGTCGATAATTAAAAAGCTGATGATTTTGTCTTTTTAAGGATACTGAGTTAAAATATTTTCATCATCATCATATATATATATATATATATATATAATATATATATATTTGATATGATCTTCGTCTTTATTCTGAAAAATGAAATGAAATGAGTGATGTAGAATCATTACCATGATAATCAGCCTAAAATGTCCCACTTCAGGTCATAGGCCTTCCCGCCCAACATAGCTATGAGGACATTGGGCCGTAACCCAGTGCGGCCCAATGCGGATTAATGGGTGGGTGGTCATGTTTGGGGAGTTCAGTGGATACTCGTTTAGTTGAGACGTTGGCTACTTCCCTAAGGGTTCCGGGTTCGATCCCCCGAACAAACAGTTGTGCGCATGAACATGTCTGTTGGTATTGGTGGTGTTTCCTATGTATAATATAAATGTATTTGTAAAAAAAGGATACAAGTATGATTATTCGTTGTTTAGTATCCATATTACATATTAATGCTTATTTATGGCTGGATGGCGCTATGTGTCAGTGGCATAATTACTCATTTATTGTTAAAATACTTTCTAACTGCACGTGCCGCCTTTTAATGTTGTCAACTCCATAGCCTACCAAAGGAAAAGTAATTTATCCTGACAAACTTTTTAATAATAACCTTTACCGTGCCCTACGGCAAGTTTGACTTTTCCATGATTAATGATAGCAAGAAGCTATCGCTTTTTATTTGTTCCAAATGAAATCTGTGAAATCGTTTGTTTTAATTTAAAATTTATTGGATTTCAGGCATTTGATATACGTATTGCTGGTTTATTATTAACTCATTTTATAAAATGTCTTTTTTAATAAATAATAAAAGACATTTTCTGAGCCTTAGTGATATTATGTAAGTTATGAGAAAGGACTGCAATTTTGGATAATAAACTTAACTTTATTGTGGACAGACCATTTTAAGCTGTTTATCATCTCGGTGTCGTTACGTCAAATCGCGTCAAATGCAACGTCAGCCCGTGGTGACTGCAGTCACTGAAACGTCAGAATAAAACATAATAGGTACTGACATATGTTACCAATGATATTCTGTATATATAAAGGTAGATACGCAATCCGCGCCTCAAAAACGAGTTGCCGAAGAGATTACAGTTTGTACTCTTTTGTTTAGGTAAATGTGTTCGAAATTCGAAATATGTGTATGTGTGCTGTCTCTGCATTCGGAACACTTTTTTCAATTGTTTTGTGAGCATATCACGAATCCATACCATTTACATCATTGAGTGTTACTGTATTATTACACTGTTTAACCGTTTGAAAACCATAATGATTCATGATGCACCATAATAGAGTACTGTCTACTCTGACCTGAATTTTTAATAAATAAATATACACTGACATTCACATAGCGCCATCTAACTCAAACCAAGCATGAGCCTGTAATATGGATACTAAAGAATGGATTAACATACTTATTAAAATACTTCATAATTTACATACTTTTGTAAATACATAGATATAATATACATTGAATACACCCCTGACTACAGACATGTTCATGTACATGCACACACGTATTTTTACTGCCGAGGAACCAGGAACACGTCTATCAGTAGTTTTCATATTGAACACATAACTATAATTTGACGACCCATACGTTGCAATGGTTGAGACGTCGGCTGACACCAAGTTTTCCGGGTCTGGATTTGCAGGGCAGTACAAACATTTGTGTGCATGACCTTTATTTGTATTGGTCTGGATGTCTTCTATGAATATTAAGTATGTATTTACAAATTAAATACATATAAAACTTTGTATACCTAAAATGTTGAAGAAGCATAGAAAACTCTGTAAGCTTCAAATGGCATTTATTTGATAATGCTTTGGTGGCACTCATAAAGGCTCAAGTTGCTTTTAAATCGACGACGGACTCATGTTTCTAAATAAATTAATTTTAAATGGACATAAAATTCCAGGTAGGCTTCTTAAATTCATAACGTTAAGTATTATAATGAATTTGTCAGACTAAGATTTTAACTAGCCCCATTAGTTGCAAATTTTGTAGCTAGAAGCTTTAATTTATTTTATAACTACAGTTATACTAATTAACTTTATTAAAACGGTAATAACCCTTTAATATTTAGCGAGAAAAACAAAAAAAACACACTTTGTTTGCGGGGATAAAGTCCCGGGTAATCATTCGAGTGATTGAGTGTCAAGTTGGTATCCTTCGCAATGCTAGACATCCTCAACTGACATGCATCTCTGTGTTTCGAAAGAAGGTAACTGTACCATAATCATCATCATCATCATTCTTAAACGTCGCCACCGAGGGGCATGAGCCTGCCCTTATAGGGTGTATAAGCCTACACACGTGGGCCCATTGCGGACTGGCCGACTTAAAAAATATTAGCTATGAAAAATCTAAAGCTGTCTTCTCGGATGACAGCCGCAGGCAGTGTTGACGGAAAGTGCTACCTATATATATACAGTAAATCATGACCTTCAACACTGCAAAATATGTCGTCTATAATAAATATATTTATACATATTGTCTTTTCGAACAGGTATGAAATTAATGCCGTACCATTGCATCAGAAGTCGAAAGAGGAGAACTGCGAAGCCGTGGGGAATCTGTGACAATAGCCTCATCTAGTAATGCGGCTGATCTCAAGATTGGCGTGCCAGTTTCTGCAAAGCATTCCCATGGCATTTCGTCACTGACAAGAGGCTCGAATTGGTGCAGCTCGGTAAGTGTTTGTTTTTTTAACCTTTGTACCGTCCAGCGATTATAGTTTCCTGATCGCTACGCGAGCAACCAATACGAAAGCACATTGGTACGTGTCGGGATTTGAACCTCAGCCCTCTCAGTAGGAAGGCGACAGTCCACACCATAGAGCCACCGACCCTCTACAATATACATAACTATATATAAATAAAGCTATAAAGATTTTTATACATTTTTACGAATACATACTTATCAAGTGGGTGCATCTAAGTCCGAAATAATGTTGCTACGTATATCTACCTTAATAAAACTAAATCAAAGTCAACAGGCAAACATCTTCTTACTTAAACGTTGAAATTTGACGACCCATTTGGTGTAGCGGTTGGAGACATCAGCTGTACACATAGGGTTCCGGGTTCGATCCCCGGGCAGTACAAACATTTGTGTGCATGAACATGTCTGTTTGTAATGTCTTGGTGTTTTATATGATAATATGTATGTTTACAAAAAAATGTATTTAAGTATGTTTATCCGTTGTTTAGTTCCCATAATACAGGCTTCACGCTTAGCTTGGGTCTAAATGGCGCTGTGTAAATGTCAGAGGATAAATAAAACTTTAACTATTTAGTTCCTATCAGCACAATGCAGATAGTTACGCTTTTTCTAAAGTCTGAACGGTAACAAAACTAAAAACTGTCTTCATACCACCCATCTTATCCCGTAGTTTCAAGTAAAAGAAGAACCATGTTTTTATAGTCTACTTTACTTTCGTGTTCTCAACTTTCAGTAGACCATAGACTGACCAAACATAGTGCAGAGTATTGACACATTTCGGCGTTTTCTATTACTGGGAATAGATTTGCAATACTAACATAGAGTTTGCTTTACTAGCAAAGAGTTAGAAAGCGCCCAGTCATCGATAAGATAATTTAAAAAATACACAACTAAGTAAACATATCAAATCTTGGAATTGTATGATGCAAAGAATAGAAACCTACATATAAGGTTTCTGTACTTCATCCAGTTAGAGAGGTTGTTTTGCTCAAAAAATGTGGTTGTTGTATGTTGGCCTTTCGCCACAAATTGTTAAACTCATTTACGACGAATATCCCTTATTAAAGCTCCCCCAGTCGTTTTGCCAAGACCCGATGCACTTTTGTTGCTAAATAATTCATTTTTAACCACATCGATATGTACTAGAGTTTAGTCGCAACACTACGTCGTACATTCCAAATGTCAGCGACACAGTTATTCTTACAGTGACCTAGAAACCTCTTAGAGAATATATGGCCTAAAAGAGAATCTCTTGTATTTTCTCTGAAAGTGCCAACTACATGCGATTTGGACCAAACTTTGTACTTACATATTTTTCTTTAAAACAATTCCTGCCGCTAGCACATTTTGCAATTGTTGGCACTAAAACGTGAATTCCATTGCCAGAATAAAAAAAAAGTAGCCCCCAATTTCATAAATCTGGAAAACAAATTTTAGGCAACATCGCAAACTTTATGAGAGTTTTAACATTTAACCGCAGCATCAGAATATACCTAACAGACACAAAATATCTCCTGTTGTGTTTGAAATTTTGACGGTTACAATGATAATATTTGAATTGTTTTACTCGGATACTTCATGACTCGCAGGGATAACTCTCAACGCAAACTGAGAGCAACAAAGTGTTTATCTATCTATCTTAAAACTTTAGCAATCAAAAGAGATGAAACAGGAAAAAATCATACGACATAAAATGCCCCCTAACATCACACCAGTAATCCGAAAAAAAGGGATTATAAAAAATAATATTATAAAAATAAAAAGCGCACGCCTTGGTCCCAAAGGGGTAGGCAGAGATGATGGAACGCCACTTTGCGCGGTCCTGACATACTTCCCTAGCTAACATAACAATTAATAACTTTCAGACGTAGAACCTTTTGTTTCTGTGTTACCTATACATTTGTTATATCTGCTTTCAGCTATCCTTATCATATAATTTGTTTTGGTAGTGTAAATAAGTGACATTGAATTTCCCTTGCAAACGACCTTACGCAGTCTCCCAAAGGTTCAAAACGTATTAAATAAACATTATTTTATTTTCTTGCCTTATGGGTCTACTTGATATTTATTGTATCAATGTGTACGAGCTATTAGCCTCTGGGTATAATAAGAGTGAATGGCGCGTAACTCGTCCTGTACAATTCTAAATGTTGCATTATTTATAGGGGCGTATCGATCGCGAGAGCACACAACATTGGTTTTCCATTTGTTTATAAGTACTTTCTTATTTTTAAAGAAAATAATCTGTCAATATAGTGACGTAAATACTTCTCTGTGTTATGTAAAGTGTTTTCGTAAATTTAATTATTTTACTATTAAAATATTGCTCAGTAACTTTTTTGTTAAAAATGGAATTTAATTATAATTTATTGAAGAAAATTGTTACTTCCGTAATAGTAAACATTAAAAATACGAGTATATATTATATCATCACTATCGACACATTATACTTCCCCACCGAGGGGCATGAGCCTACCCGTATGCGGGTGTATAGGCCTTAGTCGTCCACGCGTACCCAGTGCGAATTGGCCGACTTCACGCACAACCTTTGAATCTCTTCCTGGCGTGCGCAGGTTTCCCCACGATGTTTTCGTTCACCGTAAGATATATATAAATAAATTTAAAATTATTACATTTATTCCAAATAAAACTTCCTAAAAACGTTCACATAAATAATTGTGATCGATAAATAAGAATAAGATGAGCTCAATTAGGGTAAGAGCTTCCGAAAGTAAACGACATAAGTATTTGCGATCGCGTACGCCGGCATTTTGCATGAATTATTAATTTGTATCTTTTGGCTGAAAGTGTATTGGTTGCTCGCGTAACAGAGTTTAATAATTTAATATCGAGTCGTTGGAGGCAAGACTAACTTTGCTAAATGAATTATTGGATGGTTATATTAACTGTAGGTATAATATTAGTTAAAACAGTATACTGACTTATACAGGATGGAATATAATCCGACAGGCATAATTGTACCTTGTAAATGTTTGTGTTCTTTATACATGTTCATCATCAACTCATTAAACGTCCCCACCGAGGGGCACGAGCCTACCCGTAAGGTAATTATGCCTTAGTCATCCACACGGGCCCAGTGCGGGTTGGACGACTTCACGCACAATCTTTGAATCTCTTCGCAGGCGTGGGTGAAGGTTACCTCACGATGTTTTCCTTCACCGTAAGAGCGTCGGATAACGTACATATAATTTCGAAAATTCAAAAACACAGTGGTACGCGGCAGGATTTGAACCTCAGCCCTCCCGGTAAGAGGGCAACAGTCCACACTATTGAACCACCGACGTTCTACATGTTACCAAAATATAAATCAATTAACTAGCCTGTAACGTGCCACTGCAGCGCACAGCAGGGCCATCCCACCACCATGGATATTAAGCCGTTGATTGGCGAGGGCCAACGAGGATTAGGTCCGCAAGTGGTGACGGTTAGTCGCTAACTGTAAACCTACCTTATTTAGTAGCCGGGACCATCGGTTTTCTCAAATGCTTTCATTATAACATAGTAGTTACTTGCCGACTTATCTCGAAAATCCTACTTTTCTGAACCACAATTTTCAAAATACAAACTACTTGTGATTGCTGCTTTCGTGTTACCCACAGATAAGCAGCAATTACTCAATCGATAATTAATTAATCTGGAATCGATAAAAATTTGTATCGATTCCAGCAACGACTCTAAAAAGTCAACTTTTCCCTATTTTACTACCGCAATGTTTCACATAAATCATTGTCCCACAGGTGGCGGTTTTATGCGTCTCGTCGGCACTCACCTAGCAACCCATGGATCGTCTCTGGGGACCTACTTCAGGCTGCTCCGACCGCGGGGAGTGCCGCTGGACTTTCGTGAGATTCTCAAGCGAGTCAATACACCGTTCATGTTCTGCCTCAAGGTGCCTGGATCTACGTCTTTGGCTGAGGTTAGTCGGTGTATTTTTCTGGGTTTAGATTCTTTTGCGTAGTACCATGGGTTCTTATTCGATGCCATAATAAATAAAATTGTTAAGTTTTATGGAAAATATGACAATAAATAGGAAAAAAGCGTGTTTTACGCAAACCAAATAGGTAGCAAGCACCTTTTGAAATCAAATAAAAAATTAATACAATCATACATTTTCTATTTATTGTAATATTTTCGAAACAATTATTGCTTATTGTAAATCGGTACTTTTGTTAGGGATCTGTGCAGTGGGACGACGAACGCCAATTGTTAAATCAACGAGCAACCATACGGCATGCATTTATTTATCAATTGCAAGTACTCTGGCAATGCTTTTTTTTTTTTTTTTTTTTTTTTCGGAATGACTTATTGCTGTTGGCCGCAGGTGGCCTTCACAGCTTCACCGGACAAGAATCTCTGGCAATGCTTTAAGCTGTATGTTGTATCCTACGAGCCTTATACTTGTCAATCTTAGCTGTGGACTAATCTAAGCTGAATAAATTACTTCCAGGTAAAATGAGTGTATTAGTCTTAAAAGAAAAAAATGTGTTCTCTTGTTGTGATTATTTTTATATCAGACTATATCCACTTGCTAAGGAAAAGGAACATGTCATTTAAAACTATGTGTTTGGAACTAGCCATACATTAAATACACCGATTTTTGAAGCATACCTATTGTAGTATTTGCAGCTAATTCAGAACTTCGCAGGAACAATAACCACTATGTAGCATTTAAACTCAGCTAACACACAATGGCGAGAGCTCTGCCTAGGAATTAGGTGAAAAGCCTTATTGCCTGTAATTTCGTGGGATTACTCTGTTGTGTATAGTTGATATACGTGAGTAGGCGGCCCGGAAAGTGGACTAATGGGCTTAAGCCATTTTGTACTAGGCTATTTGCTATTAGTGTTAGTTCACGTTTCATTTAGAAAGCACAAGTAAGCGGTAATCTGAAAGTTAATAGTAACTATTTCATAAGTGCCTTCTACTTCAAGCTGCTAGTGATTCAAAGTACCTAAAGCTTCTATGAAGAAAAATTCGACATAATCTAAGTTAGTGTGTGCTGGCAAGAAATCGTGTAGGAGCCAGATATCCTGACTAATCAGACCTTTACAAGTCGTTCAACCATTGATCATGAAAATACCTTACGCCGCGCGGGCACAATCCTGATTAGTGAATTGTGGTTTTCTCAACTGATGCACACATAAGTTGTTTAAATATTAATTTCATTTGACAACTCATTAGTTAGTTAAAAACTGGATCTGACACCGTAAACCGACGCTTCATCAAAGGCGTAGGAAAAAAGGAACCTCATTAAGCGTCTCAGTCTAAGCAAAAGTACGGGACATTTGTCAAAGTGAAATAATCTTTGAATGGAAACATCGTAACCCGAGATAACCTGTAATGTTCGTTTTCCGTGTCAGGTGCGTTGAGGGAAATGTCTCGGAATTATATTTTTGAGAACTCAGTACTTTGATAAGCATAGCTATCTATTCACGGGACACATAGACAATCTTCTATTGTTTTCCTGTTTTCCTTGAGAGTATTCGTAATTAAGTCTATTTTTATGTCACCAAGTGTACATGACGGTCAGGATGCTCACCTGGTGTAAGTTATACGCCTGACCATGACAGAATGGCATTAAGGAGACCAACAACTGATAAACAGTTTGTATTTTCCACCAATGCCGCACTGCGGCTGACACCCGAATCAACAGATGCTGTTCATCCAGAAAAATAATAATGGTTATATTGTGAAATGAAATGAAATGAAAAAAATCTATATTTAATTAAGTATTTACAAGACACTTTTGAATCGTCAAATTAATAATAATAAACAAGTTTGAATCTACCATTGTATTTGTATTGTATACTGTCACAGAATCAACATTTCATTCTTTCTTTCAAAAACAGAAGTGAACTACTATTTACCTATGGGTTGTCCATTAATCACGTGAGGCTTGATAGGGGGGGGGGGGAGGGTTTGATAAAAATCACGAAAATAACACAAGGGGGAGGGGGGTGTAGTAAGATATCTCGTGTATTTATTTTATCGTCAAACGCGCGATTTTTAAACAAATTAGCGGCACGGCGGGTAGTGTACCTTGACTCGCCAATAGCCAACTAGTAGGTACAATACATGCTTTTCCTATGATTACACTCTTCGTTTATTATTATTGTTATGGCAATAAAAAAAACTTGCAACCTGGTGTAGACATTTTATTATGGTCCTTAATTTCAGAATAAAATAAGATTATAGTTTATACCTGTATATAACATAATATTCAGAAAATTTAGGATTCATTGTAGGTATTATAAATAGACGTGATGTGAGAAGGGAGGGGGGGTGTGGTCTTATACCTCACTACGTATCACCATGGGGGAGGGGGGGTTAAAAAATTAAAAAGATCACTGATTAATGGACGGCCCCTATCTAGACGACTCAGTGCCGAGTAGTATTGGTCTTTAAAATTTTGGTTTTAGTGTTTCCTCTGTGGTTACATGTTTATTGCGTTAAATTTAAATCACAGGGTGTCCGCGTTCATGGGTTAAAACCCCACGAGGACTACAAGTGGAAGTCACACTGTACCATTCTATCCCAGTTGTGTTAGGACATTACAGCCTGAATTACATTATGATTTAAAATAAAGATGAATACTCCAAAAGCTACTTCCATTTATCGGTCCCCGTTTGTCATAATAACAATGTAAATAAATAAATATCATGACATTCACAAATCGCCATGTAGCCCCATGTTAATGTCAAGCCTGTATTTATGGTACTAAACGACGGATATATTACATACTATATATTTTTTGTTAATACAATCTATTTATACATAGAAAACCCCAAACAGACATGTTATGCACACAAATGTTTGTACTGCCCGGGGATCGAAGGACCCTTGGTGTAACAGCCAACGTCTCAACCATTACACAGATGGGTCGTCAATGATTATAAAGTTAAAAATAACAATCTAAACAATTTTTAACGAATTGAAAAACTCCAGACCACAATTTAATCTTATAAACATGCGTGAATGCGCGCATCGTAAGTGACCTAAACAACCACGTATGTACGGAGCTATACCAACTGCTGCCCCCTGACCGCGATTTCGAGTAGGCTTCAAAACACCCCCGCTCTAGAGACATTCCTTTGTAGTGAGGCACTTTAGTGTGTTTGCCCAACAATTATTAGGCGTCGGAGCGATCGCTGTTTGGTTTACATCATAAATGTTTACATTACGTGTTCAATTGATTATTAAAGTTTTAGTTTCCGTTTTGAAAGTCAAAATACGTTATTGAATTATTTAGTAGGTATTTTAAATTGGCGGATGCTGGATGAGGAAAGCGAGGGATCGCGATCTTTACCTATTTACAACAATAGCTTAAAGAGAGACGGATCGCATATTCATAAACATAAACCAGAAGTTCGAGACATCAGCTACTATACCCGCTACTATGCATGATCAGGCCTTTTTTTAATGGTCTGGGTGTTTCTATATGTATAATGTGTATGTATTAACAAAAAAAAAGTATGTTTATCAGTTGTTAAGTACCCTAACTACAAGCTCCTCGCTTAAAATAGGGTTAGATGACGCTGTATGAATGTCAGTGGATATTTATTATTTATGTATTTAGTTTAACCATTATTGTTTTACCAATAGCTGCGCATTAGCATATCTTTGTATAGTTCTGTAACATAGTTATGCTAAGATAAACTTTTAGCCAAAATATTACGCCAAATGTCATACAGCCTCACCAGCGACTTTTTGTCGTCCAACGCGCCAAAGGCTGAATGGATATCGCTCCACGAAATATTATCTTCTATACCTCGAATTTATTACACCTGGAGTACTTCGAATTGAAAATTTACACGCAATAGGCATAACAAAACATATTAAATACTACTTCTTCGTTCAAAATGTCCAACACTGGATAATGCCACCAAACTTTTCAATATACTAAATCTGATTTATCTGGTTTCATTCGTATATTTATCGACTGAGTTCTATCAAATCGAATAAAGCGTACATTTATGTTAGAATATATACTAGATCCTGACCATAAAAATGGTTTCATGTAATCTTCAAGAAGAAATATTATTCCTCTGTCCATCTAGTAACATATTTTGGACAAAGTGTTTTGTGTTATAGATGTTTTCTATAAAGTAACACATTGCAATGAAACATGCCGAGTAATATTTTAGTTTTGAATTCAAATTTAATTACATTTGTTTTAATTAAGAAAGCGAGACATAATATATTCGAATTGCCGTCATCGCAGGCTAGAGTGCCAGTGTTAGTGGAATGTAGATGAAACCTTTTACCAAGAATTTTAATATATTTACCTATTGATAACGATATTAAATATAGCTTTCATAATCAAAATCTAAAGAAAAACATATAAGATAGTGCTGAAATATAAAATAATCTATTTATTGACATTCTAAATTAAAAATCTGTTATTGGATACTCGCTTGATTACAAAAAGGAAAAAGACATAAAAGCTTCTAATTAGTGACCACTGTTTGCGATTGAATTCATTTCCGAACCTCCAAAATTGCTTAATGCCACTTTTAGTAGAGCGTTATCCAATGCTAACCTTCGGCTAGCTCGAATCCCTGATCAAACACAGTTAAGGGACAGACAAACAGACGTTCGGGTTATTTACATTGCCTGGCAAAACCACGGTAACGAGCTTGTTACTGTCCACACTTTTTCAATTCGCATCGGCTATTTTGTGAGATTAACCATTCAATATCTAACTCTGGTCCTTTATACTGTATCATTATTGGGTTAAAAATCGTTTTTCTTATTTTAATTGTATGGTTAATAAAATAAACAAATAAATATCTACTGACATTCGCACAGCGCCATATTGCCACAAACTAAGGGTAATTAACAACGGGTAGACATACTTAATATTTTTTTTGTATACACATACATATTATGAATAGATAACAGGCAGTACAAATATTTGTGTGCATGAACATGTCTGTTTGTAAAGGTCTGGGTGTTTTCTTTGTAAAATATGTAAGTATTTACAAAAAAAAGTATACCGTATGTTTATCCGTTGTTTAGTACCCATAATACAGTCTCCACGCTTAACTTGGGGCTAGATGGCGCTAAAAAAGGGACGTACATAATGAATTCTGCCGTAGTCTACTCTAATCTGATGAACCAAATGTTGATATTATAATTTTATGTAATTCATTCCCTGCAGTCCCACACAAACAACTTTCATAAATACCTTCTTCTTACCCTTATTCATAAAATTTTATTGTTCTCAGTGCCGTAAGTGTGAAATTGAAATTTTGTGTTACGAAACTGCGTATAAGGACAGGATTTATGATCTTTATTCACTGCATTAAATTTATGTGATGGATCTCGTTAGTTTTACTGTTAATCTTTTATTTTGTGTATAAAAATATGGCATTAAATCCCTTCTTTGTTTTGTTTTTACGACATACTCAAACCTTTGCGTTAACGGCCACCATTTTGGTAAGGAAACAGTAACATTTGCTTCGTATTCGTTTTCATAAAAAAAAATACATCGCCCAAAACTCATACTTATTGAATCATCTCAAAGCAACAACTTGAATAATGCATGTTTGTTTCTACATATTGTAACCGTATATTTATTTATTATTAATTTGACGACCGTCGCATGTAATTATGTAGGTCTTGTTGTTGGAGAAACAGCTTTCAACAGATGCCTGGACATAACTCGAAGTGCCCCAACGGACGATCATCCGTTAATACATACAAGATATTCTACTCCAGAATTCCCTTGATCAGTCGAGTGCATGTAATTTTGATGACAGGGGCATTATCAAATATAGAATATCATTATAGAAAAGAAAGTTTGTATCCGACATCCTGGAATAACATATTGTCTACGTTTTACTGCACGATAAAAGTGTGCGTGGGTCACATCACAAAGCAAAACCAGTGAATAATAAACTTTGATTTTGTGTATTTTTTATGATACAAGTACAATGACAGTTAGGACGCTCTTCCAATGGTAAGCGATACGCTTGACCATAACAGGGGCTTTGATGGCGACAAACAATTGATAGACAGTTATTATTCGCCATTGATGTCGCAATGTGCCCGTCTTATACCTGGTATATCTTTCTAGCACATTGCCTTCTTCCCGAAACCCAGAGCAGACCACCAGTGCTAGTCAAGTCGTGAGAGCCTATTTCGCTGATTAGCAGGATGCACTGCGAGTAGATGGAATTCACTTGGGTTGCAAATTCTGTATGCTTGATCATTACCAGGTCTATAAACTCAATAAATTGACCCTCAAAATAAAACCTCTTCACAGTAGTGCCTCATTTTCAAGCTCATTAGCAAGACTATAGTGCTTTGTTCCATCACAAAAGGCGAAAGTTTGAATGGAAAGTGAAGCTCCGGTAATTATGACTTCAGAATTGGTCAGAATTCCAATTCCGTTTTTTATCTTTTGAACGAGCAGGTGAAAAAATGCTATTTTATATACGAAATTTAAAACGTCAAATATATTTTTTACTCTTAGTTTTGCCTTAAAATAAATAAAATTATTGATCTTGTAAAAATGTTTTATTGATGAGTGCATTAAAGTATTTTCTAACTTAATATTTATCAAGAAGATAGATTTGTTTTTAAGGAGCCTTCAATATTAGTGAAAATATATAGGTAATGTTGTATACAACAATACTATTGCGTTCACTCTTCTAATTAATTTTATTCAAATACATCCTAATAGAAACCCGGATATATTTGAAATTTAAGATCTTTTAACATAGCAAATACTTTATCAAAACCCTTGTAAATTGGGAGGTAAGTCAAAACACTTGCAACACTGTTGTCAAACACTTTTAAACTATTTCCCTCTTTAAGTGCAATAGACCAACTTCAATACTTTAACAAAGAAGTTGTAGTGATATATATGCCTGAATACAAGCAATGGTATGCAAAACAGTTGACCCAGTAGTGAAGTCGAGGTGTTGTTTACATTGCAAATAAGGAAAGTGACCCGGAATCTTGGCACTTTACGTTTCACCTGCACTGGCGGGTTATAAAACATTTACATAAAAAACATGAAAAAATCAATAGTGTTTCATAGTGTTTTGTGTAATTCCAAAATAATACGGCTTTTAATAATAATAACTCGTAATAACTATATTCATCGAACAACGCTGACTATTTTGTCCCTTAGCCTAATCCTTTAGCGACCATGATAAAGGATAGTACCAATTGTATTTTAATCCGTTACCATATGTCAAATAATATAACGACCCATTTGGTGTAGCGGTTGAGACGTCGACTACTACTACACCAAAGGTTCAATCCCCGGGCTTACAAACATTTGTGTGCATGTACATGTCTGTTCGTAATGGTCTGGGTGTTTTCTATGTATTATATGTATGTATTAAGAAAAAAAGTGAATATAAGTAAGTTTATCCCTTTTTAAGTACCCATAACACAGGCTTCACGCTTAACTTAGGGCTAGATGGCGCTGTGTGAATATCAGTGGATATTTATTATTATTATTTATATGCTTATCCCTTTAAAACTTCAGTAAGTCAATATCGCAGAACAATCTGCCTACACATAGGAAAGTTCCCATTGAAATAACATTAGAATGCACACACGGAGCTTTAAGAAGATTTTCCCACTACTTAAAACTCGATGCGATGGCGTGTTAAGCCGGGAACTTTGCACTAAGAAAGCAACTTAGACTTAAGTTTGGTCTAAGTTATACTGAACCGCACTGTTCTCTTGTGAAAGGTAAACTCGAAGAAGCAGGTTTGTGTGAAAGTTGCCTCGAGTAAGATGTTTATTCATTAGATTCATGTTTGTTTGGGAAACAAGAGCTCAAATATTTTGATCGGATATAGACTGACCGCTTAACTACGGTTTAGTACAAAGCGCCGCATCATCCTTGCAGAATAATAATTCAAGATGAAGTTCCATCTTACGTAATCTGCTTCTGTGTAAATATTCGCATAAACAATGTTCAACCGTTCCTGCATGAAAAAGGTCTATGTTAGTATTATCTTTGTTTTTTTATATATATATTAAGAAATATCCTAATACCTTTAGTGGCCTAAAACGTTTCATTGCGCATAAACCCACCAGGGTTTCGATACCATATCCTTATAATAATGTCTCCTTATATTATCACTGGTTTAAAGTGGTTTTAAGGTATTCAAGATTCATCGTGCCATATTGATATGCACGGAGGGACTCCATATTATATTGATCACCCATCCAAAGATCGATCATTGTGGTACCTGATTAACTAACGGGAACCTGAACCAAGTTCTCACCGTTTGCTCATTTTAAAGCCATGAATAAGTATTTACTAATTATTACAAAAACATACATGGAAATCAAAAAAATCCGCTTTAAGCCTTGTCGATAGGCGAGTGAATACATTTATAATATGCAGTACAGCACCAGCACTGAAATATTGACTTAAAGGAGTAAGCTACGTCCGGACGCGCTGGCACAAAAACAATTTCGCGCTTTTGTTACTTTGAAATAAAGGAAAAAGAAAAATGCCGCGTTGTCTATCCCGCCGTACATTTGGGAAATCAAGAGAGCACTAAGCGGACACTTGAACGAGTTCCTGTCGAATTGTAGGGTAGGAAATAAACTGTAATGTGTAATTAAGAAGGTTGAGATTTAAGTGTTTCACATCGTATACTTCTGGCTATTTGTAAAAGTATGTAACATTCTCCAGGGCACACCACAGTTACACTCGAAACTAAATAAAGATTTATCTGTTTGTCAGAATACAAACATTATCGAATAGGCATTAGAAAATGATGTCCTTTACGATGAAATAGAAAATTATTATTTTTATTTATGAGGACAGTTAACACGAAAAAAACATATGTCGACGTATATTATAAATTAAAACATTTATGAAAAACAATCAAAATCTTTTTTTAAGTTGTATCTTGTTACCGTTAAAATTATTAGTATTCTTAAAGTACGTGTTTTTAAGTTCATCCTTTAAAGCCCAATTCAAGTGTGGGAATGCCATACTCCGGCTTGAATGAGATTTTTTGCGCTAGATATCCCGATCGTCCATTTTCTCATCCCTCCAGTGACATTCGAGTCCATTCATATTTTATTAAATAATAAAAGTTGGGAAAGCCATACTTTTGTACAAATAGCTCGATCGGAGTGATACATTTCGCTAGTCCATTCACATTTTCATAATTACAGTTACTGTCATATTTCTGTACGAATAGCTACCTCAATCAGAGTGATACCTCAGCCGCACAAAAAACAACAAAATTAACGAGGAAACCTCAAAACGTCGTCGCGGTTAACGGGTGCAGGGAGATGTTGATGGGAAATATTACTATATTCAGCTATTGATTTCTTCAATACTGCTCAATATTCAGTGATACGGCTTAAATGACAGATCACTTGAGGCGTACCCGATCACTTTATAACATAAATGCTACAAAATGCTTTCTTTCCCCTCTCTTATTGCTCAAACATTACACTTTAACCCTTAATGGTCTTGTTTTAAGCAGGAAAAGCTTTGATAATCTGATGTCCCAGCGTACCTATTGTGATATTTACCCATCTGTTTCAAGTAAAACTTCGCTGAGAGAAGAGAACGTAAACCCATCGAGAATAAAAAATAAAGAAAATTTGGATTTACCATAGTTGGTACCTTAAAAAACTGCTAGTTGAGTAGATAATAAAAAATATACAGACTCAAACACAAAGTATTATCATTGACAGAAAGTTTGGGATCGATGATTCAAGTTATTTTTTTTACATTACGCTGGTTTTGAAAGCAGTAAAACCCATTCATTCTTTTACTACAGTATTGTTTACTATTTTTATTAACATATTAATCCTTTACATGATTTCAATTAGAGAACTGTACATGTGTTTATGTATAGCTGTAATACCCATAACGAAGTTTGTTTCGCTATGTTCCGGTTTGATCGTTCCAAATCGTATTGTGGGCAGATTGTGGTTTGTTAGTTGACAGTTAACGGTTTAAACCATTTAATGTGCAGTTGTTAAGGTTCAGCTGGGCTATAATCTCATGTTGGTTAATCAATGACGCAACAACATATTTTTCGTTAGTGAATGTTCAAAATGAGGAGTATAATAAGATGCCATTAGAGTAATAACCTCCACAGGACAGGCATTGCTTACATACTTGTAGTGTGGAGGATAGGTTAAAAATTCATGTGAATATATATTTATAGTATGGGAAATAAATAAATTATTAATTAATACATCTAATGAATTGTTATTTATCATATTGTCTCTTTTAAAACACCACAAGTTCTAATAACAAAAGTATTTGTCCAGTGCGTGTTGATCTAAGACATGATCTTTAACTTAGCACCTTTGAAGTAGGATCAAAGTCACACAATAGTATGGTTATTTGTTTCGGCAAGAGTGTGAGACGGAAATCATAATTACTAAATACTGGACGTAACATCATAATGTTATATGTAAGCAAATGCAATATTTACCCTTATCTGGACCACAACTAAACTCATTAAGTGGGATCTACCAACTACCAATCGTTTTCACAAAATAATCATCTACATTTTTCATAATTAAGCTTTATTTTAACTTACTCTTAAAAACAATTAACTAATCAGTTGTTTTAAAACTAAATCAAGACTGAATAATTTAAGCAATCGGATAATTCTATCTATTTTGTTCACAGGGTTTGGAGATCAAGGGACAGATGGTGTTCTGCTCAGAATCCGATTCCTTGCTCTTCGTAGGCTCTCCATTCCTGGACGGCTTGGAAGGTCTGACTGGTCGAGGTCTCTTCATATCTGATATTCCCCTACACGATGCTACGAGAGACGTCATACTAGTTGGAGAGCAAGCTAGAGCTCAGGTACAATGCAATTAATATTTGTTTTCCTACAAATTGTTCTTACTTGGATTTCTCCAGAGATTCCAAACCATTTAATCGCTAATTCACTTGATGAAATGGGTTGTGTAGACAAAGTTGGTACATGCTTCCCAAGAAAGTGCCAGATCATACTCTTTTTAAAGAGGTCTCAGTTATAGCTAACCGAAAATAGTACGCCATGAACTTATCCTTAATTGTGGCAGTTGAAGGGAATAAGGTGATGCAACCATCTTTTATTTATTGGTTTTAAGTTGAAACAATTAAAACATGGCATAAAATCATATCCTTTATGTCACTTCAAGGGTTTATTTATATTTTTTTACGCACATGACTGTGGTCCGAGTAATGGCTTCTAAACTATAGATCATGAACCCTCTTCTGTAGTGTCCAGTATATGGGTAACGAAAAATTTCTATGTGCTTCTGTATTTGAATTACAAGTATTTTTAACGGCAATGCCAAGAACTTTTTAAAGTTTTCGTTATTGTTTGTTATTATAACATAGACATGGAAATTTTGAATATAAATTCAAAGCAACTTAATCTAGACGCCATCCATAACTGATGTCCATGTCTCAACTCCTAAATTACATCTAACATGTTAATTATACAGCAAATAATTAAGTGCTAGCACACTGAGACCGCGTGACCTACTTCAGAGGTTTTATAGAATACATAAATAATAATAAATAAATATATAGGTAACGGTTTCACTTGCCATCAGCTGAAACGGCCGTTAATTATCGAACAGAATCGAATCTATGAAATGATAAAAAACACTGGCTAGTGGGATTGGTACATGGCAACCCTACTAGCCACATAAGAAAATGCTACCTTTCACTTTATGCAAGCATACTTGACCAGCTAAATATGCCCCTGCTCGCAGGTCAAAAAATTGAAAACAATATAGGTATTACCTATTAATATTTATTGATTTACCTTCGTCATACACTCATCAGTTAATTATACATATCTTCTATCACTCTAAGTTGAGTATGCAAAGAAAAAGGGTGAATGAAAAGCACTGTACTGTTATAATATAGTGTACCAATACAAATATGGGGAAAGTAGGCTTCTAACTAGAGCACTCGCGTATCATTGTATATCAAACAACAGATGTACGCGCGGATAGGGGAGGTTGACCTATTTAATATTCGAACAGTATGTTAATGTTTTGTTTACTCCAGGCACCTTGTTTAAATCGTTTGCGTAGGTTCTTCAAACATATTTCGAAAATGTAGCTTAATTTAGTAATGGTTGCACTTTTGGGTGGTAGATTCGGGCCGTCTCGGTAGGTACAACCGCAGTGCCAGATATCGTCCCGTTATCAGCTCGGAAGGCAGCAGATCCATAAATATGTTATGATATTTAATAACATCTCCCAAACATAACCGCTATGTTTTCAAAATAGCTGCTTTCGGGCTGTAATAATTCATTTAATAACTGAAACGCACAACATACTAATAGCATCAATGAGTGACGGCGAAACAAATAAGTGAGATTGAGGATAGAAAACAAAATAGTCTGCATTTGCAGGTGCATTTTTTTTCTATCTTTGTTGAAGTAATGAGTTCTCCGGTTCGTATAGTCAACGTGTTTTTATTCCCATCGAAACACTTATTGGTATAATATTCAATATTTTCTTTAATTAACAGGACGGACTTCGAAGAAGAATGGACAAGTTGAAGAACTCAATAGAAGAAGCAAGCAAAGCGGTGGATAAGGAACGCGAGAAGAACGTCAGTCTTCTTCATTTAATATTTCCCCCACACATCGCAAAAAGATTGTGGTTAGGTAAGTTATCCAACCTTTTTAAAATTTTTTAGGAGAAAGTCCAGATACTAATCCTGTGATACTGAGCGAGGAGTACCAGACAGTTATGTTATACTGTTTCTGACTACACTTCCGTGGGTTTTCTTAAGCGTCGTCTTAAGATGAAAAATGGGAAGGTGTTGTGTGCATCTGACCATCCAATCCGTATCACTCGTAGTGTAATATTGTGAAGTCAAAGATTTTTGTAACATAATAGAACTCTTTACACCTAGCCTATTCGTGTGATAATAACGTGATCTAAGGTTCTAGTGATTTTAAAGTGCTAAGATTTTTACTAGAAAATCTTCTGCTTGAGGAAAATATTAAACACTATGCAAGTCAAATTTTCGGAGTAAGACCGGGAATTCTGGCGCAGTATGAAGGAGACAGTAGAGGATTGCATGCGTTCAAAAGAGTAATTACAATATTTTATTTATTTATTTGATTCGCAAACAGCAAAAGTCGAATATCATGCATAACAGTTAAGAATGATAAAAGTTTTTGAAAACATTATTTGTGAAATAAAAAATATGAAACATTACCCATGAAAATACGAAACATATTTCTGATTGAAAAATAGTATTTTGCGATTGTAGTGCATTAATAATAAATCATCATCATCGTCAGCTCATTAAACGTCCCCACCGAGGGGCACGAGCCTACCCGAATAGGGTGATTAGGCCTTAAACGTCCACGCGGGCCTAGTGCGGGTTGGACGACTTCACACACAACCTTCGAACCTCTTCGCAGGAGTGCATGAAGGTTTCCTCACGATGTTTTCCTTCACCGTAAGAACGTCGGATAACGTACATATATTTTCGAAAATTAGAAAACACATTGGTACGTGTTGGGATTTGAACCTCAGCCCTCCCGGTAGGATGGCGGCAGTCCACACCATTGAGCCACCGATGCTCAATAAATAAATAATGAATAAATAATGAATTTGAATAAAAACTAATGTCGAAACTATCTTAAGATCAGATTTCCATAAGTAGATATTTAAATATCAGAAGTAGAAAAAGTTGCTAAGCTTGGGATTACACTGAATGGCTCATTATTATGAGTATGTTTATAAGGGGCAAATATGCAATGCCTAGTCAGCTAGTTGTTATTAGTTTTCGTCAGATTCCCTTTAAAATTTTCCGCGTTATTTATATCTTTATGGACAATGATTGAAACCATTATGAAATAAACACCCATAAATCTTTTTAACAGTGCCTTAACTTTATGTCCTTTGTAAAACCTTGGGTTTGACCTGTATCAGGTGCTCACCCATGCTTTTATCCCGGATCCCCACTCTTGTTTGGTTTTATAGCTGTCATATCACGTTTCATGGGCATACAACGTTGAATATGAAATTTTATAGGCTATATTTTGGTAAAAACACAATGGCTCTTATATTTTTGTTCATAGAGTGGTGTTTGAGGTACTGAATTATTCTTTCATACTTTAAACATTTTTTGGGAAAGTCGGCATACTGCATGCAAAAATTAGTGCAAAAAGCGTATAACTTACTAACAATACGATTCTTCCTTTTTATGTTAGTTAGTAAATTTTATATTTATATCTCTAACATACACGAAGCGGGGTTAAACAAATTGCTCGTATACATACTATTTTTTTTTTTAATTTATTAGGACAACCAACAAGATAAACACTGGTACAAGCAACAATAAATTAGAGACAAACTTAAAGCTAAGTGTCACCTTACTTATAGGTTGCCACGGCATGCAATGTGGACTGTAGTATTAAAATTAAACAATTTTAAAAATGTATAAATTTTAAAAAATTGAGGTACAATTTGTAATTTCAGCAAATCAATCAAATACACTGAATGAATATATTAATGTATCAAGTTCAAGGCGTCAAGCACTGCAGTTAAAAGACTGCAATAATTGACGCCTGAATTTTTGAGGCTTATATGAAAATATGTCGATGTCACATTCTTTACTGAGCTTATTGTATTGACGCTGTAGCCTATGCATGGTGGCGTGATGACTTACATTGGTCCTACTACCCTTTACAAAGAAAGGCACGTACCTTCCGGCTCGCGCTAATCTATACGGTACATTAAACTGTATAGATCGTAAAAGAGAGGAACAGTCTGTAGTGCCGTTAACTATATTTTAAAATTGAAAGATAAGTGCCAAGAATATCTTTATCAGGTTTTTAATACAATAATTGAAAATATTTTCGTAAGACCTTTTGAACAACATTTTTATTGTGTTTTAATTTTTATGTTCCTGTCAGTGGAAGACATCAATTAGTTATTTTATTATATTTCCTTAGTTAAGCTTTTTAATAGAGTGTTTGTATTTCGTGTGTGACGCTCAACAAACGCTCTTGTTCAATTACTACGTAAATACACTTCGGAAGTAAATTAGAATTTCTAATAGTAAGAGCCAAGACGCCAGGTTATTGCTCGTGCGCTTGGTAATAGTTAACATATTGTGTTCCTGAATTGCTTAGTTGGTAATGAAATTTTACATCGCTTAGGCGTCAATTACCTTTATTGCCAGTTCAAATTCGTTTGATATTTGTATGAAATGTCACCGACATTTTCAATGTTTGTAAGAAAGATAAATTTCGTGTATTATTAAAAATTGCGTGAACGAATGACGACCATATCAAATACAAGGAATACTCCAAAGCTATTTATGAAGAAAGACTGAATTACCTTAGTCTATTACAATTAATTATTGATGTGTATTTTGATTTTACTAGAATAGAAATAAAGTTGATCATTGTCTTGTGTATGCCAATAAAAAGTTTTCTTTCTTTCTTCTATATAGATGTAGGTATATGATAATTTTGTATAATTTACAAAAAAAAATATGTCAATGTATATTCTGCCACGTCAGTAATTCTGTTAGCTACGATTAGCGGAAATTGCTCGTAACAGCTCCAGATTAAACTTAGGAGCAGATGTGCGCCCTCGCTAACTATTAATTGCTCGTACGGCTTACCTGTACCTCAATTTTAGCAATTTACTTGACATTGCGATACTTTACAATTCCAACTGTAAATTTTGGACTCCCATACAAATTTAAAATAAATTATTTAAAACGGTAATTATAATAGTAAAATGAAATTTCTAATGGTTTTTTTATGTAACGAAGAGAACCGGACGGTATGGACGCTCTCTTGATAGTAAGTGATACGCCTGACCATGACAGACCGGCATTAAAAGAAACACACAACTGACAAACAATATTATTACACATCAATGCCGCACTGCGCCCGTCACCCGAGATAACAGATGTTAGGTCTCTTATACCCGGTAATTCACTAGCTACAGTGCCCTCATCCCGAAACATAAAAGTACATAGCACTGATATTTCACGGGACGATATCCGGCACTGCGATGGTACCTACCTAGATGACTCGGTATCGAGTCCAGCACCAAGTAAAATTGGTAATACCAATTAACATCCTATCAGATATCAGAACGATTGAGAGCAAAATTGTACCTACTATTAAGACACAATTAGAATCCTATAAGCGGATTTCAAAATTAGCGGAATGGGCCCTGGTTTTTAATTGTTGTGATCATGTTCATTCCAGTTATGCAAAGGCTCGAAGCATTTGTTTATTAGTAGTTCATTAAAAAGGCAGTTTGTGTGCAAATTAAATTAAACCTTAATCTTATTTTTAATATAAAAGAACTCTGCACATTATTCTCACAGAAACGTAGAACATCCGCCCAAGTTTTTGCTAACAAAATATAAGGGAATCCTTATCAAGTTCAAAATATATTTAATGACGACCCATATAGTATCATGGTTGAGAAGTTAGGTATTATACTAAGGGTCCCTACGTATTTTAAATTGTCCCTGTTTCCAATGATACCGAGTAATAGTTGGGCTTGACTATTATTATTTATAAATAATAATAGTCAAGCGTATACGCAGGTCCACATTGACTTCGTATGATAGGTAAGTGATGGAAGGCTTTGTACTTTACAGTCTTATTTTCACTTCTCAAGACCAAAGTCTCGTTTGGCGTGCCAAAATGTACACCAATAGTAGGGTCGGAGCAATAGCATTGGTTTCAAAAATGTTATGTCGAAGGCCGGAAAATGCGGTCAAAGGGTTACATTTACTTTATAGACCATAAGAGGTCAAAACAACTTAACTTTTAATCCAAAACGGTGATAGCAGTTACTCTCTATTAAGTAATTTTCTACACTGCCACCATAATACTGGCATTCGCTCGTAAAATGTAACTA
This sequence comes from Leucinodes orbonalis, assembly GCA_019425675.1. Classification (NCBI taxonomy): domain Eukaryota; kingdom Metazoa; phylum Arthropoda; class Insecta; order Lepidoptera; family Crambidae; genus Leucinodes; species Leucinodes orbonalis. Next base: position 129,250 of record PQWD01003400.1, read on the forward strand.
CCGGTTCAATACCGCAAACCGTTTATGCGATTAGTTTCACTGAGCGTGTTCAGGTCATCAGAAATATAATTCTGGAATTAGTTTTCTTTAGTAACAAAACTGCAATGGGCTACGCGAATGCAAGAACATAATAATTATTCTTCTAATTCAGTCAAACTTGTCAACTATTTTTTCGCTTAATACTTGACACAAAATTATAAACTAGTAGGTATCCTCGGTTTGTAAATGACAAAGACAAATAAATCCTTGATCAAAATTGCTTTTATTATGAGATATCCGATCGCGTTACTGCTTAACCGAATGATTATTAATGTCAGTGTTAATGTAAAACTCGGTTTATAATAATAATTTTAACGTAGTTACTAATGGTAACGTGTCTAATATTAACTTAAAAAAATATTAATCTTCAAAATATAATACGAGATGATTAAATATATTCTCTAGCTCTGATTCAACAAAGGCGTGTTATCTAAAAGACGAACCGAAAACACTTTTACCATCGTGTTGTTTACAAGAAAATTTAGCGAGACATTGACCAAAAAATGAGTGGAAAAATAAAACTTGAAATCATAACAATAGCTACAAAAATTATATTGAGCTTGACAAAGGACAAAGAAAATGACCTGAGAAACCGTGACTTGGTTAACAAAGACGAACGTAAGGATTTCAGAAATATTAATTCTATTTATTTTGTGTACACAAAAAGTGACAATCATAAAATGTATGATTGTACAAAGCTTTGTAGGTTACAATATAGTAAGTAAAGAAAGGTCACATCAAATATAAGTTTTTCTTAATTTAATTATAATTTTGGTTAATATAGTAGTTAAATTTGTGTACTTCTGTAACTACTTGCGTACAGTTAAAACCATGTCAGTTCACTCCAACCTAAAACATTCTACACCAAAATGTATTTATATTATATAAACATGCACTTATGTGCATGTTTACGAACGAATAATTTGACGTTATCGTCAAATTAACGAATTTAAAGAAACGAATAATTTGACGATGACGTCAAATTATTCGTTTCTTTACTGTTATCACACAATTGTCCAAAAGCAATTTGACAAGTCGTGAGTTTTTCTATAGATCTGCTAACCTATATTTAACGTGGCCCTGTTATATATACATATATCTAGCAAGCAAATAACTAATAACTCAGAAAGAATAAAGTTACTAAGTAGTCTTACAACTTTCTAAATGAGATTTTGTTTACAGGTGAAAAGATTGAAGCCAAAAGCCACGATAACGTCACGATGTTGTTTAGCGATATAGTTGGCTTCACTTCAATTTGCGCCACAGCAACACCCATGATGGTTATCGACATGCTGGAAGACCTGTACAGCGTGTTTGACGTCTTCTGTGAACTGCTCGATGTTTATAAAGTGAGTCCTATCATCTATTTTTATTTCTTAACTGTGTAATATCCGACATAGCTCGCCGGAGCAGCAAGCTTCAGTGATAGTGGGCCAATCACATGTGTCGCAGAACCGATGGCAGTTGGAAAAAACATGTTCTGGACCGCAGACTTGCTGAAAGTTGGTGGAGGCTGGGTGTAGAAAATGGAGGACCGGGATATCTATAGATATAATTAATAGATCGGTTCCGTGTAATCCTTGGCCGGCCCACTGCCACTTCAACTTGCTTAGCCAGAAAGTAAGTTGCTTGTCAGTTGCAACTTTGGTTTGAAACGATTGCACAATGCTTATAGACAGATGTCTTTAGGCAATGTGAGCAATGCGTTTTACCCGTAATACATATGCAGCAAAGACATGGACACTGACTGCGACTGGTTCACATGTTCAAAGACACACAACGGACAATGGAACGAACTGAGCTTTATTTATTTTCAGTGAAAGATTTTTTTTATTTTTGTTTGTCATCACGCACTAAGTACGGTTCTACCTTCAGGTGGAGACAATAGGAGATGCGTACTGCGTAGCCAGTGGACTTCATCGCAAAATAGACACGCATGCGCCACAAATCGCATGGATGGCCCTACGTATGGTGGAAACGTGCGCGCAACACCTGACACACGAAGGGAATCCAATCAAGGTACTGTTTTTTTACTACAAAGTATAAAATTTAGGCCCGATTCTAGAACGACACTGAACGTTGAATTTTACTTGAGTTAGAAAGGGATAGCGCTATATACGATAAATAGCGGCATCCTTTTCTACCTCTATTTAAATAAAGATCAATACTTGAGTCTCGTTTAAGAATACAGGCCCTAATGTTCTATTAAATATTATCACGAGTTAGTACCTATCTACCATATAAGTTCACGATTAAGTTAAGTACGTAGATTATGTGCATTAACTTATCTATTCGTCTGGACCTTGTTTAATATGTTTGTATTTACAAAAAATGTGTATACGTTTTCCCGTTGTATACAATTTTAAAGGCTTGATGGCAAGTCCGAGACTAAATAACACTGTGTGAATATTGGTAAATACTCACAAAAGTGAATCATGTTTCATTTCAATAAATCAAAATGCATACTCATCTCGTTTTATTTTGATACTCAAAATTAACCCTCTCTCTGTAACAAATATCACAATCAAACTCTTACTTAACATAACATAATAACTTTTTCACCGGAGGTTTCCTATAAACATGATATGAAGCCGCAAACTGTATGTGAATTTAATAAACAGCGGCGAGTAAAATTGAAATTCTGTAACTGAAATACGAGTAAAAAAATATGAGACAGGTAGGAACACTAATGACTGGCGCGGTCTTTTTGGTGGTTTGCCAGGTTTAATTTTTACCTTTCCGAGACGATTATAATAGAATATTCTTTAGCTTCGGTATTTAACTATCTATTGTAATATTATTTTGTACTTAGTAAGTATTATTATTGTAATTGAAACTTATATATCAGATGGTGATTTTTATTACAGTCTGTTTTATTCTTGATTTAAAGAACAAGTATATTTATTATTTATAAAATATATTTGTTTGTTTCACGCAAAAAGAAGAAGCCAACTTAAATATAAATTGGAAAACAGACTTAAAAGGCAAGGATTGATATAACTTTAATAAATCCTTGCTAATAATTTTAAATATAAACAACTAACTCATCATCTGGTGGCACTTTTTACCAGGTATTGATTTCCCTATTGAAGATGGGACCAGCATTATCTGACCCAATTAAGTATTAACCATTCTTACCAGATGCGAATCGGTCTCCACACGGGCACAGTTCTCGCTGGAGTGGTCGGCAAAACGATGCTGAAGTACTGCCTATTCGGACACAACGTCACGCTCGCCAACAAATTCGAGTCCGGGTCAGAGCCTTTGAAGATCAACGTCAGTCCCACCACTTACGAGTAAGTAATATGTCGTACAATTGAAAAGTATATATCTTATATGTGGTGCTTTATTACAATAATTTGTCTCAAGTTTTTTTCAAATAATGGTTTTCACCTTGTAAAATAATTGCAATGTTTTTTTATTCACTCATCACAGCTATAGACTATCCTAAAAAAATAAGATTAAATTAAATGAAACTGAACAACTTCGAGAAAAATATAGAATTCTCAAAAGCGTTATTTTGAACACAAACAACCTTTTATCGAGGGCAGCCGGCGTGAACACATCGATTTTGACTCCAGCTCAACTGTCCCTATAATGTGTTCATTGCTTATTGACGAACATTTAATTTGTTTATGGCGGTTCCGTATATATATTCGATATTATATTATAATCATTTTCTAATTGAGTCCCCATTGTTGAACACGGCTTACTTAATTATGAGCGTCAGATTGAAGCCACATTTTAATAATTGATCAGTATAGGAACAGAATAAAAATGAGAGTATTGTAAACAGTAAATTATAGAAGTAAGTATAGCGTTGTAAGGCTTTTGAGCAGATCAAATATCAAAATTATTTTCATTGTTATATTAAACACACAAAACGAAATTTTAGTTTTATATAAAGAGGATAATTAATTATCAACCACTTATTGGTTTCTTTCTAAAGTCATAAAATAATAACAATACGGTGTTTATATGGGGTTATATGACTTACATGATAAATAAAATTCTACGTCCGTTGAAATAAATAAAAATATTTGATCCTCAATCAGGCTCTGACCAAGCACAAATAAGATAAAATTACATTTTATTCCACTATTTTGAAGTCTAAATAATAATAAAAACTTCACCATGCAATGCCTGGAGGGTCAAAACATCCCCCACAGGACCCTGTCCAGAGAACCCGAGCTTGTCTAACAAAATCAACTTTCGCAGGTGGCTAATAAAATTTCCCGGGTTCGAGATGGAGCCCCGAGACCGATCGTGCCTCCCCAACTCGTTCCCGAAGGACATCCCCGGAACGTGCTATTTCTTACACAAGTATACGCATCCCGGTACCGACCCGGCCGCACCGCAGGTGAGATATGGTCTAAATGAACCTGTAGTAAATAAGGGTTTAAGGCAAAAATTAATATCAATGTAAATCAGCAAATAAATGTCCTTATCATTTATTGGAAATCGGCAATTACCTTACTTTTATTGACTACTTATAAGGTGTGATGGTGATACCTTTATGAAAACTTATTATTATTTAAAACAATATATGTGCTCGAAGACCATGCCTAAATAAAAGGCATGGTCTTTGAGCACACATAATATTAATCTTGAACTGAATAAAGTTTATTTTTATCATATGGAACTTTCTTTGCGTGTAAAGTTACCCTACAGTATTTCTCACAAAACACCGGATTATGCTCCCGTATTTACTACACATTTGTTGGGTCTAATGCGTTTCCAATGCGTATCTCATTCTGAAAAACCTTGATGTTCAGTCGTTTGTATAAGTTAACCGATTCTTGTGCTCTCCTTGTGACTCTTTAGCTTCGACATGGGATGTTTTGTAAAATGTGACTCGACACATTCGATGTTCTATTGTTCGAACAGGCGTGCTGTGTTCCTGAGAGTGTCCAAATTTTTTTACGTAACATTTTGACAAATCGCCGTCGTAATGGTTATAAGGTTGCTGTCGCCTATTTCCGTATGAAGTGGTTACAAAAGGGATTTCAATCATTCAAATATTCCCTCCTGTACTATATTCATCACCACTGTACTTATAAATATATAGCCTTACTTTATTATGCGGTCTTGTGATATATTCAATTAATAGAACAGCTTATTCGAATATCGTGGGAAATTGCAGACTGAATAATTTGACGGTCTGAAAAGAAAATGATTCGTCTTTCGGAAAACATATTAGACTGTTCTGAATCATGAATGTATCAACAATCAATCATGAATCACTTCAATAAAAATTAGTTGTGAATAAACCAGGTAAATAAAAAAAAAATTGTTTCACAATATATTTTTCACTCTATTTAATAGTGTTGAAAGACACGTCAGCTCATGCTCTAGGCTTACAAAGATTTGTTTGATATTAAAGCTGTCAGTTTGACAATGACTCATCACTTGTAAACAAAGCAAATCCCTGTGTTATGAATACGAGATGTAGGCGGGATAAGGCTCCAGAACACTCACAAAATAAATAATTACATTAGCAGGGACGTCTGACAATTGGTCTCATCGAGTCTAACAAGTTAATTACAACAATATAGAACGGGTCGCATCCCTTACAGGACTGGGCGTATATCCTTTTAGTTTTATGAGTAGGTATATAATACTCAAACATAAATTACTTTAATCAATTAAATTTTAACAAGACACTTTTGAATCGACATTTAAAAGAACTTAGAAAGTTTGGATCAGCCACACCGGTTTGGATAGTTGTTACCTCTAAGAGAATCCGGCAAGAGTCGTAGTGGTTATTATTTTCAATTTAAAATTTTTGTACTTTTTGTTTAGGGAAACGAGGGCAGTATAGCTAGTGAAATCACGGACTATTGTTTATGGGTACCCCAAGGCTATTGCCCAAAAATAATTGTAAACTGCATATGTTATGGGCAGCCGTGTACCATTAAGTGCGCAAAGAAGTCATCCCATTTTGTTCATAAAACAAAGGAATATATTGACAAATATGTATATTTGTCAAATATACATATTTGTCAATATATTCCTTTGTTTTAACAATAGAGAAACTACATTAACAATAGAACTATAGAAAGATAATTTAATAATAATTTATTCCTGGTTTGTTAATTTTTATCGACAGCTATCGACATTGATTTACGAGTGTTCATTATTTATCTGCATGTCTCATTTCTTACTTGAAATCCTGATCTTGCTCACAAGTAAACCAAATTCTTGGATACTATTTTGTAAGAATTAAACTAAGGAATTAAATGAATAAAATATATTAAGAAATACCAACCAATTATGTATGAATATATTTGCATTTGTTACTATCTCATAGTGTTGGATTGTTTTAGTCAGTTTTAAAACTAAAGGAAATCCAAGGCTGTATATGGAGAACATTGAAAGGGTTATAACTGCGCATCCAAGTTTTAACCCATCGCATTAGCCGAGGTCAGACATGACCTGATCTTTCAAAACAATTACGTGCTTCTGAACTAGTTCCTATTATTCCGGACGCCTAAACTAAAACTACGCAGCGACCCGAAATGCAAGAGACCATGTGTGTTCATGTACATGATTAGTTTAATATTGTTCTTACACTCAGACAAGCTTTACTTATGAAAAGAAGATTCTGCTTTCAAACGTTACCTAGATACATTTATTGAGTTTTATAGCGACATTTTGAAAACGACTCTGCATTCCCTATTTTGACGACCGCCTTACATAGTGTTGTTATACCATGGTTTCAACTCCAAAGGCAAAACGTTTTGTTATGTAGTACAATAACATCACAAGCAATGATTACTTTGATATATTATTCATTTTAATTCATAAAGGTATTCATAATTTACTTTCTTTAAAAACGCATATTGCTTTCAAAGTAACGACTTTTCTACTCTCATCTTCCCAATCGACAGTTTATATTTGCTTCGATTCTTGATGATGATTGTGAGTTTTTAAATTGTTATCAATAAATAAATTTAAAAAGTCTAAATGACATGTCATTTAACAATTAGTTTCAATCGAATTATTGTTCATATTTTTGAGCGTGTAAAATAATAACAAGGAAAGCTCTTCATTGATCCCACCCAATTTACCAAGTTTGAAGACAGATAAAGATTATTTCCGAACCTATTACGTTACGTTTCTTATAAAAAAAAGAAACGCGTATTTATTTTTACACAGGCACTTTTATTGATCAGATTTCAGTTCAATGATTGAATGAAACCATGTAAAAAGAACACTTTTGTATGTCAATCATGCTTACCCTTTGTTCCTTATTTTTTAAGCAATAAAAACCTAATACATGCTGTTAATATTATAAATACAGGGCCACTGACAGATGTGATATTTAAAAAGCCAATCACGATACAACCTACGAATTATAATTTGCGTCAATATTCCCCTGAAATTATAAACTGAGATTACTTTTAGGTCTTTATAATAAATACGGTGCAAATAATACGCGAGTCTTGATAGTTTTTTTATTATATTTTTTATTTTAAATAGTACACCCCAGACTTCTACAAACCTACATTTTTCTGCACACAAATATTTGCTTTGCACGGTGATTGGACCTGAAACCCTTGTGTGGTAGCAGACTTCTCAACCATTACACTACATGGGTCCTCAAACCATGATGATGGCGTTAACGACTATCATCCTAAGATAGTAGCCGGGATCAACGGAGGGATTATATTTTGACTTGCGGGATCGGTAACCGAATATCATCGAGACATATTTAACTACCTTGAATTAAATACTATTAGGTACAACTGGAACCTACTTAGATCATCTAAGGCATCCCAACGATTAAAGTACGGCGGAGCAGTCGTCTGGAAACTGTTCTAAATTACGAGGGAATATTCAGTAAGTCCGCCAACGAGTTTTCACTGAGAGATTTACAGTGTCCTGTAACCGTCTACATTTTAGCAAAATGTTCTACTAAACCTTACATCTGCATTGAATAAATGTGCCCCTTGTACGTTTATGCACTCCCATATCTCGTATTCGGTTAAATATTCATTAGTCAAATGCAAATTATAATATACGCTTACTCTTGCACATCCGTGAAATCATAAATTATAACGCCGAACAAACAAACCTACAAAGCCGAATATATATTTATATGTCTGCAAAATTTCGATAGGCGAAAAACTTTATACTCAAATAAATCCCCGCGGGGCGAACTTTATTGGATTCGAAACGAGTTTTATAAGTAAAGTAATCTATTTTGTTCGACAGGTTAAACATATAGAAGATGCGCTGAAAGACTTCGGCATAGGGCAAGGGAAGTCGAGTACAGACATTGACGCTGAGGAGCCCACATAGTCAATGGTACGTTAATAGATTTTAACCTTCGACAAATTGAATCCTTCGTCACTGTTCGCTACGAATCTAAACTTAAGAACACTGTTAACATTGTAAATACTTATCTTAATTGCTTTGTAAACTGTTGATTTAAAAATTTTGTTCATCAAAATGTTTGATGTAAAAATGTTTTTCGAAGTTTAATACTCTTAGGAGATAATTACCGCTTTCCTATTGACAACAACAATGGAAGGAAACCTAAGAGAGTTTGCGACTATTACAATTGTTGTTACGGGGATGTTGAAATTAAATATTACTGTAAAGCCACGAAAATGAAATTCAGTTCTAATGAAATGTTATCCTTTATAAGTAAATGGATATATAGAAAATTCTAACTGTTCTTCGTAGTGTATGTAATTTTGTGTAACATTGTACTTGAACATTTTGTACATAAACGTACCAATCTGATATAAATCTCTACTAGATAATTCCTAGTGATGTGAAGCTTTACACGTCGTTTTTAAGGAAATGTAAATAAAATTTGAATCTGGGATAATTACGACTTACATAGCTATAACGCGAAATGCCGTAGATAAATGTAATTTTAAAGCAATGTTATAATTAAATATACTTTTGGAGTGGTTGTACGTATCACGAAAGTATCACGCTTGTTATAATTTGTAATCAGAAAAGTTATTTTTACTTAAATCAAATTGTATTAATACTTAATTATAGGTTCACACAACCTGCTTCTTGAATCATAAATGTAATGTTTTTATTTATATTTAGTCCTCTTGAAATAAAGTTGAAATATTTTGTTCAAAAAGTCTATGAAAGGATTCAACTTATTACTGAACTGATAGATATGCATTTATGAGAAAATGAGCATTAAATTGAATATATTCAAAGGAATACCAATAAAAATACTTGTTTATACAACAATATCTTTATTACAGTGTTTCTCGTATGGTAGTTTCATTAAACTTTCTCATCACCGTATACTATTCCAAAAAAATATTTTTTAATATCATTGCTAACATAGCTAAGTAGTCATTATAATGGTATAATATAAAAGTATGCATACCATTATCATACACATTTCATTCACATTCCTATTATTGTTAAGCGAAACAATGTTATTTCATATATGCATTTTCACTTAGCAGCTTAAAAATGTCTAGTCAGTAATTGTAAGACTAATGTTCACGTGTTATAGTTATGGAACTAAACACGATTTAAATTAGTTTTACGTGACCAATATGTTATATGTTTGTATACTAGGCGCTGAATATGTGCATACTTTACAAACTTAATTACAACAGATACTGCTTCCAGTTAACTCTTGTATGAGTACGGTTTTCCATTCCAAAATATTTAAAATCATTTGGTCTCTAACTACTAGCCGTCAAGTGCTGTTTAGTTGTAAACAATATTAAAACGTCGTGTAAGGGCTATTTATGACCAAAGATAATATCGTTCTTTAAAAACATACGAAATCGTGTTTACTTCCATAATCTTTTTGAAAAGTTCATTTGTATTCGATATGAAATTCATGTAATTAGTATAAATTCACATAGTATAGAGCATCTTATAGCATTAAGGATTCTGAACGATAACCTCACGGAAAAGCGTACGTTCTAAAGTAGTTAATATGCTTACAGCAAACTTTATGACTATTTAGACTGTAACTATCAAATAATTGTATTGAAAATAGAATGCATTGATATTAATATATAATTAAATAAGTGTTTCTTTTGAACCGACCAATAAATACCTTAATAATGCTAACGTTCACAACATTTATGTTCTTGTTATAACAATAATAATTATATGCAATAATTTGCGAATTTGGAATTTGCGAATTTTTGATTAATATTCAAAGCACGATAAGATGTCCTTTAAAAATGAAAGGGATGTGAATGAACATTCAATATTTGATATTGACATTTTTTGACTGCAGATAATGAATTTCATTAAAGAAAGAAAGAAAGAAAAAAATCTTTATTCATATAAATCCGTTACAGATACTTTTGAATCGTCAAGTGTTATTTTTATTATATTTTTTATGACTTAAGTTTTTTTACCTATCAAAATATGTTAGGATACTATTTACCCGAAAAAGAACACAAAAGTATAATAATCTGCAAAAGTGGTAGTCCCTTTGTCACCTAATATTTTATTGCATCAAAAATAGGACAAGTACTCAAGAAACAGGTTTTATTTATCACAAATAGTTCACAAAAGCATTAAATTATTCAAAGCGACGCGTATATACAATTTATTTAATTACCATAAAATTTACAATTTTTCTTTGAAAGCTTAAGGTAATTTCCTACTGCGCAAAGGAACTCATTATAATAAATTAGCAAGTAGATTAAATTCAAATGCTCAACACAAACTGTGTATTACCATTTTAATAATAAAATAATGTAGTTGATTATCTGAGTTAATTCAAATTATAACCCTTACGGTTCAAATCCATTTCTCAAACTTCTATAAGAGACCGAAGGTAATTTGAAAGTGTCTACTTGTCCATTATTCATTTTCGTTCATGTTTTTCTTTTTACCGAGCTTCATAACAGGGCATTAGTTTAAAAAGGACATAAACGTTGTATTGACGAAGCTTTTCTAACAAAAATATATTTAATAATACATTGTTGTGATTATGTTATAAATTTTTTAAACTTAAGAATACAATATATATGTCATAGGGTTATAAGTTTATAACATTCCAAACCAACCTGTAAAAATGTGCATTGTGATTTACCACTATCGTGATGTATTTAAGCCTAATATTTTAGTAGAATAATTCGTAAGAATAAGATTCGTTATGCTATGCTTTAAGCGTTTATGGCACATATCGCATAGACTTCTATTAAACAACGTTTTCATCTAGTCATTAGTTTTAAGTAAAGCTCGTAACCAAACATTTAGCTATATACCCAAACATTGGGGAATTATTTCATAATGCTTATGTATTCATGGGCTAGATTTATATGTTAGAAAATAGAATTATCATGTCATTTGTTTTATTAGACAATAAATGTATTTAGCATGCCATAAATCATTACTCATATATTAGTAGCAAACATTTTTAGATAATAATAATATTATTATACAAAAATAATTAAATAAATTGTGACTAACTAATAATTGTGAGGCTTATCAAACTACAGCATATTTCCTACATTTGTAACTACCTCTTTACGGTTGTTTTTTTCTGTAACAGAAAAAAACAACCAAGATTAAAAGTATAATAAAAACTTATCAAAACATACTATTACTTTAAATTGCTAAAGTTCTTATAGGTAAAGTCCAACAATATGTTGATAAATTCAATATTTAAAAGAGTAGTACAGATAATAATGGTTTTCCGATATCGCAGGGGTATCAGAGATATTCTTCCTTCATATTGAGATTATTTTATGTTTACACTTTTATGTGGTAGTATTTAATTATGGTATATCACTTAATACTAGTTGTTAGATAACACTGTATAAACTTTGTCCTTTTTGAATATTAGGTTTGATAAAAAATAAATTTCCTTTTTATATCCAGAAATGAGATGGTAAAACGTTATCTTTTAGTTCGACGGTAGCCGCCGTTAAGTTTGAAATCCATTTAGTTCGTTTTGCATCAAATTTATATATAATAAGCTGTTTAGTTTAATGATAGCTTAATCCTGAGTATGAATTGCGGAAAACGTTTATCCACAAAAATAATTTATGTAAAACGTTTACGGTAAAAGTTAAATAAAATAGTTATGATTCTAATGGAGTCATAACTATTGTTGGTATTTTTTTTTAGTTAATATTGCCAGTTCATAAAATTTACGATCAAATATTATTTGATATTTTATTTCTTCCCATCATTATTCAGCTATACATAACTCATGATATATTTCTTGTACCGAGGAGTGTTTAAAGCATGTGTATGTAAATAAATTGTACGCAACACTTTGTCGTTTTGTAAATCTAAACGCGTATGACCACGGCCTTCTACTCGCATAGAGATAAAGTATAGACATTCTTTAAGATGTAATTAGAGTTATTTCACTATTGGTGTAAGCTAATGTTTGTATTTCACGCTGTTTTGAGATCGTGTATCCTTTGTTTTAAGAGTTTCTTGCTGCAGGGGAAACTCCAACTGTGAATGCACTTATAGTGAGCAACTATGAAATAAAAATGTTTCCTTCGTCATGATTATTTTATTTTTTACCCTTTGCGTTTAAATCAAACCTTATTTCTAATTTCACTCCTGAACTTCCCGGCGTTCAACAGGTTAAGTATAATTACTTAACGCCGGTTATAACGCCGGGAA